>JAVVLW010004116.1:0-13789 GCA_034401795.1 Chaetoderma sp. LZ-2023a | reverse complement strand
CTTTTCTCTACCAACATGTTACCATTCCGACTCGTTATCGTCCAAATAATGAACTTAGTACTTTAGATTTAGTCTTCACAAATGAACAGTATATGGTTGAAAATATTTCTACTTTTCCTGGCTTGGGAAAAAGTGACCATATCTGTTTTACTTTTGATTTGATATGCTACACCAAAATAACTTAGAGTAAGGCTACAAAATTCTTATATGACAAAGGAGATTATGAGGGGTTATGTAGGGAATTGGACAAGAATTGGGAGACACAATTTGAAGGATGGTCACTGGATCAATGCTGGGTGAAGTTAAAAGAGAGTATAAGTCAAGCAATGCCAATATATATACCGCACAAAAAAATAATTCTCTCAAACAAACAAAGACCACCATGGCTAAATAGACAATTACTTAGGTTAATAAGAAAAAAAGAAAATTACTGGAAACATATTTGGGCACACAAGATACACATCATTATAACAAATATGTGCGTGTCAGAAATCAAGTAACAGCACAATGTAAAAAAGTCAGTCAGGCTCTTTGAAAGAAACATCGCACCTAACATTAAATAGAACCCTAAATTATTTTGGCGCTATGTCAATAATAAACTAAAAACAAAAGAAAGTGTATGAGATCTTGAAGACATAAATGGTAACCTTACTGTAACAGACCAAGAAAAAGCAGAATTATTAAATCAACTTTTTTCTAGTATATTTACTCAAGAAAATATGAATATTATTCCCATTATGAAATTTAAAACCGAAACCAATGCATTGAGCAACATTAAAGTGAATCTGGATACTGTGAAAGAAAAACTAGGCAACTTAATGCAAAACAAATCCCCAGGACCTGATGGTTTACATCCTCGGCTACTCAAAGAATTAAAAGATGTCATAGCAAGGCCCTTGACACTTATATACCAAAAATCATTAGACACAGGTTCAGTGCTGACAGATTGGAGATATGCCAATGTCATACCCATACATAAGAAGGGGTAAAAAAGACAACCAAATGACTATAGACCGGTTAGCCTTACTTCCATTTCCTGTAAGGTACTGGAGAGCATTGTGAGTGACAAGGTAGTAGCCCACATGATAAATAACAGGTGTTGTTTTTTTTACTGAATATCAACATGGTTTCATGGCTGGACGATCTACAGCTACAAAATTATTATAAGTGTTAGAGGCCTGGACGACTGCTCTAGACAGGGGTGAAGATATAGATGTCCTGTATCTTGATTTCATGAAGGCATTTGACACAGTGCCTCATGAACGCCTTCTAAGTAAATTAAGCCAGTAAAAAATTTCAGGTAATCCACTAAACTGGCTAAGACCCTTTTTAACAAATCGCCAACAGAGGGTTGTAGTAAATGAGCCTTTTCATCATGGACACCTGTTTTGAGTGGAGTTCCGCAGGACAGTGTACTCGGTCCAGTACCTTTCACTATTTTTATCAATGACATGCCATCTGTGATTGAATCTGACATTTTTTTGTTTGCGGATGATACTAAAGCTTATAGAACCATAACACATGCAGATGATTGTAAAGAGCTACAACAAGACCGTAACTCACTGCAGCAGTGGTCAGAAACATGGCAGGGTCCGATTTAATCCTAAAAAATGTTCTGTAATACACATAGGCCATAATCACTTTAATACTTCCTATCAAGTGATAGATGATGGGAAAACCCTAAAATTACATGACTAAAATATAATCAATGACCTAGGCGTGTCATTAGATACAAAACTAACATTTGAGAGCCATATAGAGAAGATAACTTCCAAGGCTAATAAAATGACAGGCATAATATGGCGTACATTCCAATATATAGATGAAGACCTGTTCATGAAACTTTATCCAACATTAATCCCGCTCTCACCTGGAGTATGCTGCCCCTGTATGGTCACCAAACACATGGAAACAAGGAGAAAAACACAATAAACATTCAGAGACGAGCTACGAAAATGGTGCCCAAATTAAAAAATGTAATTACCAGGCAAGATTAGAATATTAGAACTACCAAGTCTAGTATACAGAAGAATAAGAGGGGATCTTATAAATGTCTATAAGTACATGCATAACCTGTATACTGTGGACTCTAGAAAACTTCTAATTATCCGTCCAAGAAAGAGAACTAGAGGTCATAAATTTAGATTACTAAAACCACGAGCAAATACATCACTTAGACAAAGCTTTTCTCTAACCGTGTCATAGACTGGTGGAACTCCCTGATGCTTGAAGTTGCTGAAGCTCCATCTCTAAATAGTTTTAAAACCAGACTAGATAAACCATTTATTCAACATCCTGTATACTATAATTATAGAGCTTTAGACAAACCATGTAATCCAAAAATGACTATTAGATAATGTAGCTGATCACCAAATTTATTGAATTAGCTGATAATAGGATACAATGTCCTAAAAAGCTGTACATGTTATGATTATGATTATGATTAACTGTATCACTGATCTTAAACACCAGTTTTGGAATACGAAATACTACACTCGTCCCTTTCTAATTTTCTGATATTGCATATGTATGCTTAATGTTAGGGATCTCAGTCCATAATGACCGCGAGCTAAAATGACCGCGGTAGGGACGAAAATGACCACTATGGTATTCCTATGGTATTCCTAATAAGCCTAACAATAACTACTATCTGCTACGAATATTCTATATGCGTATATAAGTTACAATATATATTATATATATTATATGTTTCCTACTACGAGTTCCTATCTAATTTAACTTATATAAAATTTGTGTGGGTTTTTTTAGGTACCGTCGCGTAGACTGTGCCTAAAGAAGCGAACGAAAATTCCGGAAGTAGCAATTTAAAAAGTGAACACTGTACGTCTGCTAGATAATGCTAGAGTGCTCAAAGATATTTAGAAGAAGTTTAGTGCTACAAAAAGCAGTAATAAACAGAGATTCTATGACCACCTTACATCTAAAACATAAATAAAATAGTATAAAAATCTTGTCCCGGGCGCGGTCATTTTAGCTGGCGGTCATTTTCGTCATACACCATGTTAGGTGCCCCACACCACTATAGACAATGGCTTTGGCGGGCAACCTGTATTGAAAGTATGTAAATTTGTATCCAAGAAGCAAATACACAATATTGAATCTAGAGACGGGAACTACTACACAGGACAAGGCGAGACAAGATAGACTGGGTCCCGAACCGTCAGACTGTGTAACACTTTTCAGGTGAATTTGACCCAATTTTTTCTAACACACGTCTAACGGGATATATTTTACTTCCTACTTACTACTACTACTGTGCCAACGGTTAAATTAAGTCACCATTTACTGTTACATATCCCTGCTTATCCCTAGGGTGTGAAATCTGTCAAAGTCAAAGGTAAGGACTAAAGGAAAACTTTTTAATTAATAATGCTTGTAACTTAAACTTGGAGTTGAATCAATAACTTTTGTAACTTTTTGGCCGTATGCGCATCCTATGATCCTAATTCCGTGATTCAAGATCATAAAGGATTCAAGATTCAAGATTATTTATTTGCTTCTTGGATACCAATTTACATATTTTCAATACAGTTTGTCCACCGAAGGCGTTGCCGACTAGCCGCATTGCCTATACTGGTGGCGGACACCTAACATTAAACCACAGCACAGGCCTTTGAATTTTCGTCCATCCATCCCTCTCTACCACATATCCCTCCTACTATATATAATATACACAAGGTATGAAACCTTCATCTCTGAGCACCATTGTCAGAAAGCTGATTGGTTGGTTTGTAGTCAGAAATGTGATGTCAGCGGATTTTGACAACAAACCAACCAATCAGCTTCCTGACAATGGTACCAACAGATGAAGGTTTCATACCTTGTGTATATTTATATATATAGTAAGGGGAATATGTGGTAGAGGGATGGATGGATGAAAATTCAAAGGCCTGTGATTAAACATACATATAGAATTACACATACAGCTTAACATAGATGAGATAGAATGTGAGATATAGGACTATACTTACTTAGCGATACTTTGCAATGTTTTCTGGTACAGTTCCTCAACGGTCCTCTTCACCAGACTCCATTTTCTTTATCCTGTAGTAACTTAGCTACGTATAAAAGGTTACTCACCCAACAGAGGTCTCGAATCGGCCCGTGGAACGAGCGGCAGATATGCGCAGTTCAAGTTCCACGGTACGACTGCCGGGCGTCTGTAGAAACGGCGGGAATCAGCTAGCCCGGCAGCCGCGAAGCGCGAACTCCGGGATTGCGGGATACCCGCCGGCACCACAATCTTCCCCCATTTCAAAAAACATGAACTGCCAGTTTAGACATTAAAACTTTTACTTTAAAAAATCTATAGTTGAAACAAAACTTCCAATATAAAATTCATGTGTAACATGATCAGAGCTGGTGTAACTGCAACTTGCAGCTGACTAACCCAGCTACACCCCTCATGCAAGTGAAGCAACTTGCAACTGAAGAATTGTTTTTAAAATTATAAATACATTTGTATGGCCATTGACGCTAACTGCTAAAAGTAGTATTAGCATTTTACCACAATTAAAAAATTAAAAATAAAACAGATGGATAGATCAACAGCTGCCGGACGAGGGCCATCGTTATAGATTTTAAAATATCATAGCATCCCTAACTAAAATTAAGGACAGTGGTTTTCCCACCACATCAGAAAAATCGTCGGAATTGCCAAATTGATAAATGGAAGTAATAACAATAATCCCACATGAATTTAATGGAGTGTTATCTGAGATTAAAATATAATGTGAGATTCAAGGAAAACTTCTGAATACGCATAAAGTTTTAATTTAGTGATCATCTCTAACCTTAACATATATGATATAAGACATATATCTCTTATATAACGAACGATCAGAATTACAAATTTAGGAAATCCGGAAAACCACTATCCCTATCACAATAAAGATATCTGAATGAAGCTAAAACGAAACGGATAATACAGCAGAAGAAAGAAACATATGAATTTGCGCTATGACTAACGTGTCAATTACTTCGCGCATTATGAAATGGTAAGCGCAAGAAATGCATCTGCACGATTTATGCAGTCTGCTAAATGCATATTATAAATATGCTGTCATATGCAAGACTTCTGCATTATAGAGTAATGCACATTATAAATATGCATGAGTTATGCATTATAGAGCAATAGTGCATCATTGTATCATTTTAACATGTAATTGTTACACGTTTAATAAATGAAATACCTAGGTATGGCAGTATATAATATGTTGGCCTAATATAAAATATCTGAACTGACCTATGTAGAATTAATATATCTGGGCTATCTATAATATATTTGAGCTACTTTATAAAATATCTGAGCTGACAAATGTAGAACTGGCACTGAATAGCTAACCTAAACTGAAGTTCACTATACATAGATGAGTTTGCATCATAACATATGATGCATATACTTATAAAAAGCATGCACATGGATTTAATCCATATACACATAAACAGAGAGCATTATTATGACTACACGTCATGACGGACAATAAATACAGTTAACAATACAATGCGTATGATTAATGCGTAACAATTTACACATCATTTGACAACGCATATTTGTAATACGTGATCAAGAAATGCGTAAATATAACCACGCATTACTACACGCAATCATTCACGCGTCATTTGAAAAACGCGTAATTATAATAACGCGTTCTGTGAGTCATACAGCGATGGACCCCTGTTGGTTTTTGGTATCTCAAGGAGTATTATTGCTGGAAAAAGCCACTATGTGCTTATGTGTCCAACTAATTTAGTTTCCCAAAAACTTACAAAGAATAGAACATCACGATTTTGCTGTTGCTGAAACTAAAGCTAAGATGGAAACGGAACATAAGCCAATGATTATAAATGTTTTCCGGACAAGTTGAATGTATTCAGTGTCATGCAGAATGTTAAAATTTGAAGTCATAATTTCATATCATCTGGATTACAGTAATTCTTTTAATGTTAAATTATTGTTACCATTATACATTATCACATTACTATTGTAGTACTGTACTACGACCGAAAAGCTAACTGCAGTCCGCAACAATACCATGACCAAATGAATCCGAAATAAGACGAACATTTATGCAGGTGGACAAGTAGGGTCCATGAAGACTTACATAGTCTAATTCACGATTGCTTAAAGATCATTCTAATACATTTCATAATCTAGGAACCTGTTGGGAAGACGGCACTGCCTTCCTGTTCGACTCTGAATGGTGTGAGTTTGGAGGTGGTCATCTCTAGGAGATGTGTGATGTATTTCCCCTCGGACCTGACACCTCATGCGCCTAGGGGAAAGAGTGTGAGCTGCGGTTCCCCTCGGACCTGACACCTCATGCGCCATGGGGAAGTGTTATGCGTTTCTCCTCGGACCTGACACCTCATGCGCCTAGGAGAGTGATGATGTGTTTGTGGGACGGGTAAAACAGAGTCGATATCCAGGTCATCTGTCAAAACAGCATCTAGATCATTATGCGGAATTGATGGGGATGGATCAATACCATATGAATGGTTTCATCCAAATCCTCTTCAAAAATGGAAACACGGTTATCATCAGATAACCTACGGCCATTATCGGGAGATAATAAGTGATCATCATCGCCATGATCTTCAGAGCTTATAGCACGTCTCATTCGCAATATCCAGAGAGGTAAATCACGATCTCTGCATAGCTTTAATCTATCATGGTGAACAACTAGTTCCCGGTGTTGGTTTTTGATACCAAACACTAAATAATAAATGGACACGTCCAAGGAGGTTGTAGTTTACTGGACTGACCTATTTTAGTTGCAGAATTAGCAAGATAAACTACATCACCAACATGATAGGCATGCTCATGCAAACGTAGATCATACTCTTTTTTCTGGCGCTTCTGAGCCATTTTAAGGTTATCCCGTGCACATTATGTCAATAGGCTGTAGCACTTCTCGACCAAGCATCATCATGTTGGGAGTATACCCCATCTGTCGCCTTACAGTAGATCGTACAGCTGCTCCAGCGATGAAAGGAATACACTTGTCCCAATCTTTCTGTCTGTCATGCTCTTGCAGGTAACACTGTATACACTGCAAGACAGTACGGTTTATACATTCAATCTGTCCATTTGAACATGGTCTATAAGCTGTGGTACGTGTTTTTGAAATCTCCAGTAGATAGCACAGTTCCGTAAATAGGCTGCTCTCAAAGTTACGACCCTGATCGGTGTGTAAGAAATATGAACAGCCAAATGTGGTGACAAAACGCTCCACATACGTTTTGGCTACCAGTTCTGCCCCTTGTTCAGGGAGCGCATAGCACTCAACCCATTTAGTGAACTGAACTATGATCATCAACACATATCTATTTCCCAGTGCAGATGTGATAAAGGGGCCCAAAATGTCCATATGTACCCGTTCCAAGGGAAAACCAGCATGGAACTCGCCCAGAGCAGCTCTAGGTCGGATGGAAGCTTTTTTGCTACAGCTACAAATCCGACAGGATTTCACATACGCCACCACATCACGAGAGTATCCGTGCCAGATATATTTAGCCCTCACTCTCTCTAATGTCTTCTGCTCACCCATGTGACTGGCAAGCTTGAAATCATGATAATTTTCCAAAACCAGCTTCTGGAGAGACTTTGGGACTACCAGCAGATTCCGTGTGGTATTTGCTTCTACCCAGAGATAGTGCAAAATGCTATCGACAAAAATTGATTGATCACAATGAGCCCACCAAAACTTGACAGCTGGACTAGCTAAATATAGCTCCGCATCAGAAGGTGTGTGTGACTGCTCAATCCATGATACAACTGTCTTCAGATCAGGATTCTCCAACTGACGCTCCCTTAGGTCTTCCGAAGAGATGCGTTTGACCTTCTGATAACCTGGTCTGTTTGGGGGACACCATTCAGCAGTCCATCTGGATCGTCGCTGTCTGATAGCTTATTATTACTCAGTTGAAGGGCCCTTATGGTTTGAAAAGCCAAAGGAATTACATCATCAACATCTTGTTCAAATTGAGACCATTGCTGCTGAAGCTTGGTACAATATTTGCACCCACCACATGGTAATGAACTAAGAGATTGGCCAGCTTTATAAAGTGACAAGGTGAAGAATCACTTGGAACTCGTGATAGACCATCAGCATTAGAGTGCTATTTATCGGGCCTGTACTGCATCATCATATTATATTGGGACAGTTCTTCTAGCCATCTAGCTAGTTGTCCTTCGATGTGCTTGAAACTGAGCAGCCACGTGAGACTGTGATTATCAGTCCGCACAATAAATGACCGTCCTAGCAAGTACATACGGTACTGCCTAGTAAATGCTACCACGGCTAGCAACTCTGCGTGTAACACAATATTTACGCTGAGCCGGTGTCAACGTTCGGCTCGCAAAACCAATAAGCACCTCTTTCTCATTCTGAATTTGGGATAACTCTGCACCAATAGCAGCGTCTGAAGCATAAAAAATATCAGGGCATGAAAATACTTTCTGTTTTTGTGCTATTTTTTATCATTTAAATTTTTTGTTTCATGTCCATAAAACTGATATTCGGTTAAACCCGATATGAAAAGTCACATCGAAACTGACATGACTGTAAGCCAACCCACGCAGCCCTATTAATAGATGTGCAAGTTTCTTCGTCATACATGCCATTGGTGATTTTGTTCATCTCTGTCATATCACCCCTCTTCTTTCATTAAGCTAATGTTGGCAGTTTTAGTTTTTTCAGTCTCTGGGTATGAAAGTTCTTTGAACCCAGCTATTTGTCTGTGTTATTGTGACTCAGATTTCTGTGTTAGTGTCTCTCGTGTATCTGTGTTAGTGTGACGCACGTTTCTGTGTTAGTGTCTCTCATGTATGTGTGTTAGTGTGACTCATGTGTCTGTGTTAGGATGTCTTGTGTATCTGTGTTAGTGTGACTCATGTGTCTGTGTTAGTGTGTCTCATGTTTCTGTGTTAGTGTCTCCCATGTGTCTGTGTTAGTGTCTCTTGTGCATCTGTGTTAGCGTGACTCAGGTTTTTGTGTTAGTGTCTCTTGTGTGTCTGTGTTAGTGTGACTCGTGTTTCTGTGTTGATGTCTCTCGTGTATCTGTTTTAGTGTGACTCATGTGTCTGTGTTAGGATGTCTTGTGTATCTGTGGGAGTGTGACTCATGTTTCTGTGTTGGTGTCTCTCGTGTATGTGTGTTAGTGTGACTCATGTGTCTGTATTAGGATGTCTTGTGTATCTGTGGTAGTGTGACTCATGTGTCTGCTAGTATGACTCATGTGCTTGTGTTAGCGTGTCTCATGTATCTGTATTAGTGTGACTCAAGTTTCTGTGTTAGGATGTCTTGTGTATCTGTGTTAGTGTGACTCATGTGTCTGTTAGTGTGTGTCATGTGCTTGTGTTAGTGTCTCTCGTGTATCTGTGGTAGTGTGACTCATGTGTCTGTGTTAGGATGGCTTGTGTATCTGTGGTAGTGTGACTCATGTGTCTGTATTAGTGTGACTCATGTGTCTGTGGTAGTGTAACTCAAGTTTCTGTGTAAGGATGTCTTGTGTATCTGTGTTAGTCTGACTCATGTGTCTGTTAGTGTGACTCATGTGTCTGTGTCAGTGTCTCTCATGTGTCTGTGTTAGTGTCTCCCATGTGTCTGTGTTAGTGTCTCTTGTGTATCTGTGTTAGCGTGACTCACTTTTTTGTGTTAGTGTCTCTTATGTGTGTCTGTGTTAGTGTGACTTATGTTTCTGTGTTGGTGTCTCGTGTATCTGTGTTAGTGTGACTCATGTGTCTGTGTTAGCGTGTCTCATGTATCTGTATTAGTGTGACTCAAGTTTCTGTGTTAGGATGTCTTGTGTATCTGTGTTAGTGTGACTCATGTGTCTGTTAGTGTGTCTCATGTGCTTGTGTTAGTGTCTCTCATGTATGTGTGTTAGTGTGACTCATGTGCCTGTGTTAGGATGTCTTGTGTATCTGTGTTAGTGTGACTCATGTGTCTGTGTTAGTGTGTCTCATGTTTCTGTGTTAGTGTCTCCCATGTGTCTGTGTTAGTGTCTCTTGTGCATCTGTGTTAGCATGACTCAGGTTTTTGTGTTAGTGTCTCTTGTGTGTCTGTGTTAGTGTGACTCATGTTTCTGTGTTGGTGTCTCTCGTGTATCTGTGTTAGTGTGACTCATGTGTCTGTGTTAGGATGTCTTGTGTATCTGTGGGAGTGTGACTCATGTTTCTGTGTTGGTGTCTCTCGTGTATCTGTGTTAGTGTGACTCATGTGTCTGTGTTAGGATGTCTTGTGTATCTGTGGGAGTGTGACTCATGTGTCTGCTAGTATGATTCATGTGCTTGTGTTAGCGTGTCTCATGTATCTGTATTAGTGTGACTCAAGTTTCTGTGTTAGGATGTCTTGTGTATCTGTGTTAGTGTGACTCAAGTTTCTGTGTTAGGATGTCTTGTGTATCTGTGTTAGTGTGACTCATGTGTCTGTTAGTGTGTCTCATGTGCTTGTGTTAGTGTCTCTCGTGTATCTGTGGTAGCGTGACTCATGTGTCTGTGTTAGGATGCCTTGTGTATCTGTGGTAGTGTGACTCATGTGTCTGTATTAGTGTGACTCATGTGTCTGTGGTAGTGTGACTCACGTTTCTGTGTAAGGATGTCTTGTGTATCTGTGTTAGTCTGACTCATGTGTCTGTTAGTGTGACTCATGTGTCTGTGTCAGTGTCTCTCATGTGTCTGTGTTAGTGTCTCCCATGTGTCTGTGTTAGTGTCTCTTGTGTATCTGTGTTAGTGTGACTCACGTTTTTGTGTTAGTGTCTCTTGTGTGTGTCTGTGTTAGTGTGTCTCATGTTTCTGTGTTGGTGTCTCTCGTGTATCTGTGTTAGTGTGACTCATGTGTTTGTGTTAGCGTGTCTCAGGTATCTGTATTAGTGTGACTCAAGTTTCTGTGTTAGGATGTCTTGTGTATCTGTGTTAGTGTGACTCATGTGTCTGTTAGTGTGTCTCATGTGCTTGTGTTAGTGTCTCTCGTGTATCTGTGGTAGTGTGACTCATGTGTCTGTATTAGGATGTCTTGTGTATCTGTGGTAGTGTGACTCATGTGTCTGTTAGTGTGACTCATGTGTGTGTTAGTGTCTTTCATGCATCTGTGTACACTAACACAGTCACGTGAGTCACACAGATACACTAACACAGTCACGCGAGTCGCACTGTAGCATGTGCAGGATTTAAATAATACCACCTCTCTCTGGGAGCCACAAATCGACAATCAATGGCTCCCACCAGCCTCGTCCTGGAGGTATCATATTTAGCTCGACTTTACGAAGTAAAACGAGCTATTGCGATACCCTCATAAGACTGACCTGTATGATTAACTTTAGGTGCATTGAGTCCAACACACTGGACTATGAAGACACGTTCGAGTCATCCACGAGCAATCTGTATTTTGGAGCTGCAGCTACTGCAGTATCAGCATTACACGATTTGAAGAGACCATGGGCCATTACAAAACGCAACATCTCAATGAAGCTGAGCAATTTTAACAACTACTTCAGCAGGCCAGGGACGCCAGAGTAGTCCACATACCAGACTACTCCAGCTTCAGAATCCCTGTCCCACCACAAAGACAGTCACCTGTGACAGAAACCATAGATCTGTCATCGAACCACCTGGAACACAGAACCAGGAAGCGATAGAAGACACCATAGCACCAGAGCCACTGATTGAAAACGGGTGGGTGGGAGAGGGGCCGATCCAACAGCTGACCAGACCCGCGAGCCACCCTCACCAACGGCTGAACATACCCATGAGCCACCACATCTGGCAGAAAGTGGGCCTCCACAAATATCTGCAGAAGAGGCGGACAACCGCCAAACTCGAGTCATGATACATATATGCCAGAAGGAAGTATCCCGTCAACCAGTGGGACAACAGACGATGAGCTATGCAGCTACCTCTGTTGAAACTGGCCTCAGGGAAACCATCGCCAGGTACGATGCAGCATCACTTTGCCACCTCGCGAGGGGCCTTCGCAAGACATCCATTAGCCTTAGCTGGTCTGATGTGTACCAGCCATTGGCACGCATCAGACCAGTCCTCCTCTGCGGCTACCTGCGAATGTTCGACTAGACGCGGGCCTTCATCGTCCTCAATAACTTTCGCAGGTGTGAACATGGCTGGAGGTACCGATACCCCTGGTAAGCCAGCGAAAGCATATGGGCCCGATAGAGCAGGCATGTTTATCGCCGTGCCTAGACCAGAAGCCGGAGCTGTGGCATCGTGTGGGGTATAATTCACCATGCCATCGGCTCCAACCCGGCCACTTTGTGCGCCGTGAACGCTACTGCGGAAGTAGACCCATAGAAAATGTCACCCGTGCTCCCTGCGAGGGGTGTACATTAGTCAATGTCCATGGACACAGCGTTATCAGGTGAACCCAGCAGAAAATCCTCATCTTCCTGTCTAGAAAGATTAGTCTCTGGGTTAGCAAACAATGCTAACCCAGACTGGCTAGGGAAGGTACCGTAAGAGGATATGGTACCCATGGGCCGTGGATGCTGCAGGGAACCCAAGAAGCGGCCCTGGCCAAAGATCTACCGGCGAGGCAAGCCTCCAGTCAGGATCATTAAAAGCTGCCCCTGAATCTACCGGCGAGGCAAGCCTCAAGCCGGGATCAATGGGGCCCACCTCTGAATCTTGAATGACAACTGACAAACCCCTAAGGAAACCAGATTCAGAGGTGGGGATTTTCTACTCGGGAGAAGATGAAGAAGGCAATAAAGAATCTGGCCCGGGAAGCATGCTGCGAAGCAACTCTGGTACCAGATCTTTTATTGTCTTTGTCTCGGAAGGCCTCCATATCCATGGCGTTCCTCTTACCCTTAGAACTCACACTCTCCCGGTCCTTCTTGGACCACTTCTCCTCCTCATTTGCCTTATCCTTGGCCTGTAACATGAAGAAACTCAGACATTAGCTTGTGCACCCCCCCCCCCCCCCCCCCACACACACACTGTTTACAAACATTGCCATTTATCAGCAGACCACAAGTGCTACATTTGAAGCATAAATGGGGCGCAAAGCGAGGCTTTAGGAAATGTCCACAGGACGCACAACCAGATTTCTGAACGGCCACAAGACAAAGACAATGGATATTTTAGTTAATAAGTTAGTAAACTCAAAACCAAAATAAAAAAGAAGTGATGACTACTGGTCCATATGTATGATTACTGTATTCTGCGGCTGTAGTAGTAGAAACATCCTACAGCTGCAAGCAGTCCTTCTTCACTTTTGCCCACTGTGTCTTGTCCTCAGCCAAAATCCTTAGCTTCCTCAGGGCCATTCTTGACTTGAGTGTACCGAGTCCTGCTTTCTTGAGATTTATGCAATGACGTCCTCTCCTGGCTCTGTATTTGTTGGCTCAGAGTAGGGCGAATTCCAAGGCTCTATGTGATGGCGTGTCTTCTGGCATCCTTAGTACATGGCCAAACATGGACCATCTTTGCTGGGTGACTTTTACAGACAGCGGCAGTGTATTACACATCTTGTATAGTGCATCGGTGGAAATTATGCTCTCTGGCCATCGGTGTCCAGTGATGGTGCGTAGGTGTTTGCGGTGGCAGGCGTCAAGTTTGTCTACAGCTGCCTTTGGAGCTGCCCAGCTGTTACAGTTATACATCAAGGATACGCAGGTTGCATTGTATAAACGTAGTCTTTTTACCAAAGGCATCTTTGATCTACGAATCCATAGCTTCCAGAAGGACTGGAAAGCGATGTTCCCCATGATGCAGCAATGTCAACAGTACTGCAAAGCAGTGAGCCCAGGA
>JAVVLW010004115.1:7500-25000 GCA_034401795.1 Chaetoderma sp. LZ-2023a | reverse complement strand
CGCATACCAATTTTGGTTGTTCGATCGATTGCCGCCACTAGCTGACGTGTTCCTCTGATGCAGGGTGTGATGTGAGGTGGTGGGGTGGTGTTGGTGGCACTGGTGGTGATGATGTTCTAAATGCGGGTGAAAAAGGATAACCGTCACAGTGGTGGTGACGATTGTGGTGATGAGGAGTATCATGACTCCACATCCATACAGATAATGGTCCTAAACACATGCGGACTCAGGAGACATTGCATATGAATAATACTCGTTATTTATTGAGGATAAATCTTCAAGTACACGGCCTGATCTAACAGAGGGCCTCATTAACATATATACAAATTTATACATCTATGTACACACAAAGAAATTCTGACAGACTATTAGTTTAAATTCCGACATATGACAGTAATTATTATTATTATTATTATTATTATTATTATTATTATTATTATTATTATTATTATTATTTTGGAACCCAGAACACATAGAATTTTAATTACAAGAAAATCGTACCCGTAGGCTGTTGGATGGTCATGACAGGATTTGCCTTAGCCTGGTGAACCTCATACAGACTGGCCTGGAAATATCTAATTTCAACTAATACAAATATCATGCTTTAAACTGGTGTTCATCTTTCAGCAGATTTGGTCGTAGACAGCAACATGACCCGCCAGAGGTGTTGTATGTAAAGTGTACACCGATTTCTTTCTTTGCTATTGCCGCGGTAAAGGATAGAAAGATTGGAATCGGAGTGGCAAGGGTTAAACTTTAATTTTTTGGCGTTTCAAACCTATAGCAAAATTGTTGACAGGGATGCGTGTTTATATATATCATATATATTATCAAGGCAGGTGAATGTGCATTTATTTATGTACATAGACCTATTATAGGTATGTGCATCCAACTCATCAATATTTAGCGGGTACCGGACGCAAACGCAGAAACATCCAAGCCCAAATAATGCATTTTCGTATTCGTGGAGCTGTTGAGGCCAGGGTAGCATTCCTATCGACATAATTACAGTGTGTAGACCGATGTGCTGACCTGACTTGAACAGCTTTGCGGTGCCGGAACCACAATGCATGCAGGAACAGGCTCACATAATATTGGTATCATTACATTATCTTGATCTTATAGCTATCTATTCTGGATTTTGAAATATAATGGTATAGAGAAATTAACGTTGGCATATTTGGAGTGAGAGTGTTAGGATGTGCGCGTTTCGAGCCTTGACTCGTGAGCCTCTGTGCAGTGAGGCGGGAGACGTATTGCTATATGATGGTCTCTTCCTGTATGGATTGGTGTATGTTTTTGGGGTTGTGTGCTGAACTAGAGACTCACATCCCGAGTTGCTTCGTGCAACAAATGCATCACGTGCTAGGATTTGCTTCGTTGCATTGCATTGGCGGGCATGATTTAGGCCTCTGGAAATGTACGGTCTGAACGATTTATATCCCGGGCGCTCTGGTGGGTAATGTAAATTGGGAATTCAGTCCCGGTTAACATTGATAGTAGAATAATGAATCGCCTCACCGGCACACGTACCAGTGATACCGTCCTAATTGATGGTCCAAATGGACCATTCCAGATTTGGCTATGCCCCGCCCATCCATAGTTGGGCTCCACCCCCGCTTCGTCCATGTTGGGATCCTCGAACGCACTAAATATCAATTTCCAGAGGACTATATATGTAAGCTGTTGAATGTGTTGTGTCTGGTTTGACTGGATGTTGTTGCTTCCATAGGCAGCAACGGCGCCCAGCCAAGTTAGTTTCAAAATATTCAACAAGATGTTTATTAAATAGTAGAGACATACAATTCGTACAGCGTGTCGGACTAGACTGGCGTTCAAGACGGACTAAATCGAGTCAGTTATGACGTAATGATTATGACGTCATCCTACACGCCAGGTAGGTAATTATGACATCATATAATTGATGGATAACTTTGAAAGGTCTATTAATATATTATAGAACAATAACAATAGTGCATGCTAATAGTATAATGTACATATATATAATATTATGTATCTCCACAACTGTGCACTGTTCAGAGAATAAACCATATCGATCTATATGAAATCCGTAATTAGTTTCATGCTGTCGCGACGACGACGACCGACCCCAAATATTCCGTAAAACACGATAAGCGTTAATAATTCCTGTTTTAGCACACCGTATACTACTCGTTGTTGCTGATTTAAGAATATATGCTATTGAAGATTTTGAAAATAAGGTCATCTCAATTTTTCAATTGCGATATCATCTCTCGCGCACTGCCCTTTCCTCCCTCCCTCCCTCACTCCCCTCCCCTCCCTCCTCATCCCTCATTGCCTCCCCCCTCTATCTATCTCTCTCTCTCTCTCTCTCTCTCCACCACCCTATCGCTCTGTCTCCTTCCCTCTCTAAGTGTTGGTGACGTTGGTTTTGGAATTCTGGTTGACATTGGCGTGGCATTGATGTTGATGCTGGTTGAGTGCGGTGTTGATGTTGGTGTTGGTGTTGATGTTGTATATGGAGGTGCTTATGAATGTGGCTATGCGGTGGCAATGGCTGACAAGGTGGTTGCACTAGCGGTGTTGTTGTGTTATTATTTATCGTATTTTATTTTCCTTCGATTTCATTTTACTAGCAAACTCCTGTGAGTGTTAGGTGATGGTTGCGGTAGCGGATAGTGTGGTCCTGGTGCTGTGTGTCGTGCTGGTGCTGTATGTGGTGCTGGTCACGTTGGTATTGATAGCTAGAAGCGAAGGTGTAGTTGGTATTGATTCTAGTGGTGTTGGTAGCTGACATGATGCATACGCTTATGTATGTATGTATGATTACTGTATTCTGCGGCTGTAGTAGTAGAAACATCATACAGCTGCAATCAGTCCTTCTTCACTTTTGCCCACTGTGTTTGTCCTCAGGTGATATCCTTAACTTCCTCAGGTCCATTCTTGGATTGAGTATGCCAAGTCCTGCTTTCTTGAGGTCACCTCGTAGCACGATTAGCAGATTTATGCAATGACGTCCTCTCCTGGCTTTGTATTTGTTACACCCTCACCTGGCTTTTTATATTCCGGCTCCGAGTAGGGCGACTTCCAAGGCTCCCTATGCTAGTGTCCCCTCTGGCATCCTTAACACGGACTATTTGGTGGGCGACCTTTACAGACAGCGGCGACGTATTACGCAACTTCTATAGTGCATCATTGGAAATGATGCTGTCTGGCCATCGGTGTCCAGTGATGGTGCGTAGGTGTTTGCCGTGGCAGGCATACAGTTTATCTAGAGATGCCTTTGAAGCTGCCCGGCTGTTACAGTTATACAGCATATCAAGGATACACAGCTTGCATTGTATAAACGTAGTCTTTTAATCAAGGGAATTTTGATCTACGAATCCATAGCTTCCAGAAGGACTGGAAAGCTATGTCCCCATGAGGCAGAGTGCAGCAATGCTAGCAGTACTGCAAAGCAGTGAGCCCAGGATTTTACTTTTCCTCCATGGTTCGCCGCCACGAAGTGGATCAACATTTTCTTTAGTTTCATGCTTTGTAGATACGTATATGTGTGCGAACTCTGTCTTGGATTCATTCATAAAGAGATTCTCGATTTTTAGTTTGCTTGCAGCTATTGAGAGACGTTCGTCAATCGAGTCTCACTAGTCGTAGCTCACCTACATTGCAACTGGCCTGGCGTAGTACATCTAGGATCTTTGAGCGTGTAATATGGTCGAAGGCTCGTGACATGTCAATGCCCATTTCGCGGAAATCCCAGTTTTTGGACATGACTACCAACACATGCATGCGTTGCGCCCATATACTCTATGGCAGCTTCATCCACGTATATATATATTCATACGCTCATTCCTTCATATATATATGAAGGAATGAGCGTATGAATGAATAAGCAAATGCAGGAACAAACATACACATGGATGAGCGGCCGAACACTCGAAGAACATGATCAGGTGAATGAACGAAAGGGCAAATAAAAAAGGAACAAACGAGCCAACAAATGAATGCACGAATGAACAAATATACGATTGAATGAACGGATGGATGAATGAATGGATGGATGGATGGGTGGATGGATGGGTGGATGGATGGATGGATGGACGGATGGATGGATGGATGGATGGATGGATGGATGAATGAATAAATAAGTTGATGGATGGATGGATGGATGGATGGATGGATGGACGAATGAATGAATGAATGGATGAATGATTGGATGAACGAATGATTCAACGAATGAATGAATGAATGAATGAATGAATGAATGAATGTGCGAATGAATGCAGGAATGAACGATTGAATGAACGAATGAATGAATGAATGAATGAATGAATGAATGAATGAATGGATGGATGGATGGATGGATGGATGAATGAATGAATGAATGAATAAATGAATGAATGAATGAAGGAAGGAAGAATCATCTGACCGAACAAACGTACAAATGAATGAACGATCAAAAGAATAAATGAATAAATAAATGGACGAGAAATTGGTGAAATAATTGAATGAATGAACGAATGAATGACTGAACAAAGTAATGAATTATGAACGAACACACGAACACCGCTACACCCACCACCACTGTCAACATAATCACGACCATGACAAACAAAGAAAGGATGGTTTGATCGACGGATGGACAATGAATGGACGGGCGGACGGACGGATAGATGGACGAACGGATGACTACACAGACGGATGGATGAATGAACGAACGGACAAATGAACGGACGAACGAACAAGCAAACGAATGAACCAACAAACGAACGAACGAACGAACGAAAGAACGAACGAACGAACGAACGAACGAACGAACGAACGAACGAACGAACGAACGAACGAACGAACGAACGAACGAACGAACGAACGAACGAACGAACGAACGAACGAACGAACGAACGAACGAACGAACGAACGAACGAACGAAGGAAGGAACGAACGAACGAAGGAACGAATGATCGAATGGACAGACGGACGAATGTAGGAACGAACGGACGAACTTTTAATGGTTAGACAGGCCATAGTTATTGTTCGCAATTTAACCATTTTCACCTTCATAGGACCGGCGCAGGTTCGCTTAGTCAATGGTGCGAATTCCCATGAGGGACGTCTTGAGGTTTATAGGAATGGACAATGGGGATCAGTTTGTGATGATCGGTTCGGTTATAAGCCTGCTCGTGTTGTCTGTCGAATGCTTGGATTCCCGTAAGTCTCACCCATTCACACATACTGGATTTTTTCAAGGGACCACATACATTTGTGACCAATATATTTTTTACAGCAGATCGACGAGGATCCTGGTTGCTTAACCACCCCCACCGCTGCCATCACCGTAATCACTACCACCGCCACCACCACAACCTCCAACACCGCTACAACCATCACAACTACCACCACCGCCGCTACCACCGCCACCACTGCCGTCGACGACAACCACAACCACCATCCTACAACACATTTACATACGTAACTGGCCAACTGGGTTTTATTTTAAGACCACAACATAGCAACGTAAAATGAAATCGATTTAGAGAATATACACTGCCCAGATTTAAGCTGAATGTGCATGTATTTTCAACCGGGGTTGCGGTGGGGGCGGGAACGCACACTACAGGTAAGCTATTTAATATTTTGAAAATAATTTAACTGGGAGAGAGTTGCGGCCTATGGCGATGGGATGGAATTTTACGAGGATGATCTGAGTAGTGGCGGTTCTCTTTATCAATCAGAAGCCATTGCTGTTGTTATTGCAGAACAGCTGTTGTCACAGCGTTTCACGGGGCCAAATTTGGACAAGGTAGCGGACCAATCCATCTAACTGATGTCGTATGTACTGCAAATGAAGTTCACTTATATGCTTGCTCATATTCCACCAGCACCTTAACCTGTGACCACAGCGAGGATGTCAGCGTAAGATGTGGTGAGTAAATTTGCTACAGTACAGAACAGGAAAAACGAAAATATGAATTTCTGCCTATGAGAGGGCCATAAGCTGTCTATAGCTAAATGTATGTGGATAAGATGGTGTGTTGAGAGAATATTTGTCAAGTGAGTGGAGTGATTTGATTTGTCTGCCAGGCATAGGGTACAGCTAAAAATAACCTCCGATATACAAATAAATTTGGAAATTTTCAGTATTTTAGCTGAAATATAATGGTCCCGGTGTATTATTACATACTCATTTTTATATATTTGGGGGGTTGAGGTCAAAGTATGTATAAGGTACCCACATAAAGGTAATCTGGTAACCGTATTTATCATAAACATAAACATCTGTCTTGACTTTGATGAAACCATAGATTACTTGTGCAGAATGAGTTGGCCAAAGGATACACACAACTGGATGGATCCACTTTCAGCTATGCCCCCACCCCACCCCAATATTTAGCAAAGCTCCACCCACACTTCGCCTATGTTGAACAACTTAAAATCGCATGGATGAGGGAAGGTTGGATTTGTATCATATAAACAGTCTAGGCCACCAGAACATAATCCACCTAGTTGGATAAAGTTCCACTAGCGAAGGAGGAAGTTGCTACAAAACTTGATGAGCAGTATTATAACCAAGCATTGGAAAAATTGAAAAGCTGTACAAATATGTAAATGGGGAGGTGACACATTGACAAGTTAAAGATTGGATATCGAGTGAGAAAAAGGATATTATACATAAACCACGCATAATCATGTTTAATCGGAAGCGAATAAAAGTGATGAAGTAGATGAGCTATGGCAAATGGATCTTAGATGGGTTGATTTAGCCACTGAAAATTATAGTGTGAATTAACTGCATTTTGTAATAGATGCCCTTTCCAAATATATCCCTATACATCCAAAAACAAGCCTGCAACTTTTCTGTGCACTGGCAGCCCAGCAGGCACATGACGTGGATTCAACGTTGAAACAACGTCATGTGCCTGCTGGGAGGCCACCTGTTAGTGGTTTTCATCAATGTTTTGAAAAACCTACATTCGGCTAACGATGTTTTACTGTGTTTTTAGGGGTGCAGGAATTCATTTCTACACTTCCTAGAATGAAACTCATGATGCCGGTTCGGAATATGTACAGTAAAGAATACGATCGGGCGATGTATTAGTTATAAAGAGTCTTTACAGTATATGGATATCCTTCCTGCAATTGACAATAACCATAATAATTATAACAATTCTGTTAACCCAACTACAGATTTGAAACATTTTGATATCCATCGATGAAACGAATTTATAATGGGGTTTTCATTAGCGGGAATGGCGAGGAATACTTGGAATTGTTTACTGCTACAGCCACAGAACACAGTAATCATGAATCTGTTTATAATACTTAGTATTTTACGTAAAGTATAAGTTTATATCCTAGTTCATACCCTCATGACCTTGTAATCTTCTGAAATCACACACTTATGCTATTCATGTTTGCATCTTTTATAAGGTTCATTACTTTGATGGAAGAGTTCCTGGCTTAAGCATTAGCTTATTGTAACGTCGTCCATGCTCACTGTATACAATGTATGCTCATTATAAACTTCAATTAGATCTATATGTGAGACATTATGATGTATCGCTAAATAGCTGCGTTCACATTGGTTCCCATGGCTATGAATACAACTATAACAGTCTGCAGAAGCGTGTTTTGATATTTCGTTATTTAGGTGTTGGGAGCAAATGCGAATTCATATCCTTTTTGATATAAGAGTAAGACAGATCGTCGCTATGCTGACGAAGTGGCGAATATCGAAAATCACAGTTTTGAGAAAATCGCATTCAGGTTTTTCTGTATATACCATCACAAATAATGCTACTCTTAAAGACATGTATTACTCAAAGTGACATAACAATAGAAAGCGCTTGGTCCCGTCTACGGACTACATATTACCATTATGTGTTTACCTAATTAATAAGGCAATAATTAACTAAAATACATATTCGCCTCTTCGTGAAACATTTTTTTATGCTGGTGAGATTGGCATATTCGCCCAATATTCGCATGTTCGTTACGTACAATTCGTTGCATTTACTACATTTTCGCCTCTTCAATTTCTCATTCCAACAGTACTTAGCGATATTAATACTTCACGTTCGCCTGTTCTTGAAACACATGCTGACGTGTCAAGGCAATATTTGCCCGCACCACCAGTGATTTGTTGCTTAACCAGCGTGTTTGCTATTACACAGCGTACTGTAATGTTTAGTTAATTTCACCTGTAAACGACAGGCGGTGTTAACTCTAAATTTACAAAATGTAATATTCGCCCCTTCGTCAGCACAGCGACGAGATGTGCCATAGTGTTTCTTTAATTGATTTTCTGATTATGATTTCAGATTCACAAATCTTTCACCTATCTGAATGGAAGTCCATGTCATTTATTTCAGAACCACCCTGGCCAGATGGATTATATGTTTTCAAAATGTGCTTCTACTATTTCGACCACAACCAATCTATTTAAAGATCACATGAGAAAGTGTGTTGCACAGAATCATATTTTAACTTGTGTTACCCCTTTGAATGATAATTAATAAGGTACTAACACTCTATTTCACGAAGTCACACCATGGACAAGATGGCTCTCATCTTCCGCTTCCATCAATTAGTATGTGCTCTCTGCTGGAACATTATTCATCGAGACTGCTTCCTGATCACTATTTCATAGCCTATATTGTAGAGTGCCTGAAATGACACTAATACTGGAGTTAATATATGGGAAACATATTACATAGGGCAACATTAAGTTCAATTTCTGTCGCTTCGAGATTGGAGTCCATCGTCAAAAGGCTTGCAGTCTACTCCTTTGCCTAAAACAGTCACTAGTTTAGCCACTAACCATCTTCGAGCATTAGGGTTGGGTGAAGGCGCTGTCCATTATTGCTTGTGTTTGTGTATATAGCCACACAATTATTTGAGGAATTAGCCTATGTTGGTAATGTTCTTATTGAGAGTCGATCAACTTTTGTGTCCAATATATTCCGCACCATTTTAGTAGCTTGAAAAATCTGTGCAGATCAACACATTTCGTAGTGATGCTGACTTTGTAACTAAGCTCTAGTTCACAGTAATATGTAACGGCACTAGAATCATCCTGTCATGCAAGATTTACAATATCTTCAAAGACGAGAATCATCTCACAACCCTTTCTAAAACACTGACAGTTGAGATATAGGCCTCATTTTGAAGGATACCCTCCAACGCTAGTAAATCGACGAATATCTACAATGTACTCTCCATTAAGTCTCTTTGCTCGTATATAGCGATCACAACCGAAATCAACAGGTACAGAACAACCAAAAAAATATGCGGAATTCATTTTCAGTAAAAACCGTAACTAGTAATTGTTCTTACTAAATTCTTCATGTTTTATATCTTACTGATAGGAGAAAATCACGAATAAGATTATGTGTCCATCGCTACATAGGTAATTAATAATTTATGTATGTCTATCAATCAGATTAAACATCCCTTACTACAGGGATAATCAATAATTTTTGTGCATCTACCATTACATGTGTAATCAAAGGATTATGCGCATCTATCACTATAGCCCAAATCAATACTTATGCGTCAAACACTCCGCCAATCAGATTGTGTGTCCTTTACTACGGGGTAACTGATAATTTATGTGCATCTATTGCTCAGCTAATCAGATTGCATGTCCATTGCTACAGGGATAATCAATAATTTATACGCATCTATCACTACTGCCCTAATCGATAAGTGCACATCTATCCCTCGGCCAATCATATTTTCTTGTCTGTTGTCTCGCTCATCGAAGTAGATTGACGGTATCATTGCCATACATTTCTTCGATTACATTGTTCCCTTCGAAGCGTGGCGGTAATCGTTTATCGAAAATACGAATTCCTCCTTTTTCTGTTCTGCTCGTGAATATGTTCTTAGATGCTTAAAAAGTGTACACATATTAACTGAATAGTGGCCTTGTGGCATTCAATAAATAAATCACGGTCAAACCGGATCCGTACAATACTTTACAGGCTAGCTATTGTCTGTGTAACAATGATGATTTCTAAAGCTAGCTTGCAAGTTTTTAATCTATTTTATAACCATCGTTCTCTTGATCACCTCTTATACAATGAGCATATAGCTGACATCTCTATTTTTTCCATCACTATCGCCGTTGTATTTCGCTTGTATGTTTATGTCTTTGTTGATTTATTTTTGTACATTATTTTGTTATAAACAACCCAGTTTTTCTTATCAAACTTGGTACTCTATTTAGTATGTGCCGCTTGAACAAATGCAACACGAATTTATTCGACAGGATATCTCTCAATAGCTAGAGCAACGTTCCCGCTCTGCGATTAATACATGCGACATCCTAGTCATCCCACGATCATTCTGATTTAGTGACATGACCTGGTTCCCCAAGTGTTGTCACGCTTCCCTAGATATATACTTTCATAAGTTGCCAGATTGTTGCTATTTTGGTGCAGTCGTTCATGGTTGGTTGTGGTTGACTGCAACTATGTTGCATCTATCTTATAATTGTTTTGCAGCTATCTAGCAATTATCTGCAACATGCTAACCTATTGTGGCCGGATTGTGTCAGATAGTTAACACTATACTTTGCGTTTATCTTTTCAGAGAAGGGTTGTTTGGCTGATTATAACCACACGGCATGCCTTAACGCAGTGGTCGTTGACACGAGTTACACACATTGCAGGTAAATATATATATTACTGAAAAAATGGAATTATTTCCAAGAAATTTAGAGGAAACCCTTGGCAAAATATTGAGGTTGGAAGAAACTGTAGTCAATTTAATTTTTTTAAATTTAAACATATTTCATTGTACGCGTTTGTACAAATAGATTGGGTACAGGTTCTTTCAAATTAGTAACAACCTTTCCCAATATTGGATTCACAGATGGCAATGCGGTGCCTAAGAATAAAATGCTTAGAAAAGATTAGATGATGGTTAGGAAAAAAATATCTGAAATCTTTGGACGTTCACCACGAACCTATGCAACCAATCTTAATATCGGTGTGCAGGAATTGAAAGGCATTTGCTCTATGGTGTGTAACTTTCTTCCTCCATTTTTCGTGAAATTCAGCCAAACCCATCACATAGGCAGGTATTTTTTATTAAGGTGGGGGTTGGGGTGGTATGTGTTAAATGTATTCATATCATACTCACCAAGTACAAAATGTCCATATCATTTCCCATGCATACAGCACGTAGTCTTTGTTTCCAACCTGCTAGCACACATCAGTTCTGTAGAAGCGTGTGCACAAATAGCATTGGAAGAGATTTTATAAAAAATTATCTAAAACTTAAGAACAACAGTTCTGATTACTATTTTTTTATTTCTAATTTTTTTTTCAAATGGACAGATTCGTCTTATATATAAAATACTCTCTAAAATTAAATATTTTCGTTGTTTCCTCTTCACCTTCTTGCGAATCCTGTAAATGCATTTATATATCCAGAACGTATATCTCTTGCTAGACTTATACCGTAACACTACAAATAGCAGAATACATATATGATCCATTACTACAACATCTAACACTAATTTAAGTATAATGAAAACATCCATCGCTACTAGTACACAGAGATGGTCACTCTAGCTCGCTCTGTGTCAGAATGAGCTGCAGAAAACAGAGACCACTATTTATATAACAACCAACTGTCAATCAAAACAACCTGTTACCGATTACCTCTGTATGGATAGGAGCGCAACCTGATTGGCTATTCGTTGGATGCACAATTATCGAATACAGCTGTAGAGATAGATGCAACTAAATTATAACCATATTTGTCAATTAAATTATTGATTATCCCAATGGAGATGGACACATAATCTGAGTGGCTGCGCAATGGATGCACAATTATCGATTAGGCCTGTAGTAATAGATGCGCATAAATTATCAACTACCCCTGTAGCGTGGACGCACATTTTCATTGGCTGCACACATTATAGATTACCCTGTGGTGATGAAAATGCAATCTGATTCCATGAGCAATGACGCTGAATTATCGATTAGACCTGTAGCGATAGAAGGGCATAGATTAAAACCAGCTGCTACTTGGATATTGCTTATTGGCACAAGTATTTCACCTTAGAGTGACAATCGATTATTGTAACACATGGTTGTGTGTCTGAAGCATTAGGCACACATTATAAACACATTCACGTGTAAATTTAGTGGGATATTACTTATTTGTGGAATCAAGACTTGCTTTATTAGTGGCCACAAGTGTAAAGTAATCGATATGTTGAGGCAATGCCACTTTAATGATTATTCACAGCACTGCAAATTTAGCCACTAGGCCAGTCAATAATACCAGCTACAACATTTGATGAATGAATTGACAGTTTAAAAGCAAGAAAATACAAGCCTGAATTATGGGATATTTTGAAGTAATGCCAAAATAATGATTATTCACTGCACTGCCGTTTTGAGCATTACGTTTGAATGTAAATTCTGAGCTAACATAAAATCCGTAAATTTTCACCATGTCCAAAAGTACGCAATAAATTGGTGGGGGGGGGGGGTGGGGGTGGCGGTATTGGGGTACTGCACAAATCGGCAAAGTTCGTGAGATAAACTGTGGAAATAAAAGATCTTAGCAGTGGTCTCGTTTCTCGTACCTTTCTGAAATTCATGTCTCATGCTAATTGTTGACCACTATACGTGTGCGTACAAGGCGCTGGAGAGGTCACCGTCGAACGGAAGGCGAACTAATAGCAGCACATTACCTTGAAATTGGAACTTGTGAAACTCAGGATTCAAATTATATAAAACTCTTCCAACATGTGCAAAACTTGGCGAAACTTAGTAAGACATCGGCAGCGCTAGCTCAACATGGATCTTTCTATTTTCCAATTGTTGTTTGTTGTTTGCTGATATTGTTGTTGCTGTTGTTGTTGTTGTTGTGGTGGTGGTGGTGGTGGTGGTGGTCATAATGTTGCTGTTGTTGGTGTTGTTGTTGTTATTGGTTGTCGTTGTCGTTGTGGCGGTGGAGGAGGTGCTACTGGTGCTGGTGGTCCGTCTGTATATAGATTGTTTGTTATATGCTGCTAGTAGTCCGTCGGTATATAGACCGTGTGCTATATATGACTTTGATAAGAGACTGGAGTTGACAGCCCCTGTTCCTCTGTTCTTAAATGGGTGTTAATCTCATCGTAAATTTTGTATTGCACCAACAGATTATGGTGTATAGATTCCATGCCATTCATATCCTGTCACAATACCATATCTGTATGACAAATATCTGCTTTGTAAGAGGGCGTAAATTTTGAACAATGATCACCACCATTTTGTCTCCTTACGAGATAGTGTGCAGGGATGGAGTCAATTCCATTTTATCAATTCCAATTCCAATTCCACCCAGACAAGTTCAATTCCAATTCCAAAACCAATTCCATTTTATCAATTCAAAGTCCAATTCCAATTCCATACCAATATTTACTTGAGATCAACAATGTTATATTTAAACCCTTTAATGCCCAAGATTGGCCAAGAAATAATAGATTCATCATTAGCAAATGTCTAATTTTCAGGATAAGAGCAGGCTATTTTTTAAATTTTAACAATGCCATGACTGGCTCAGTTATGGAATCAGACATTCCACTGGTGAAATTTAAAAAATAGTCTCTTAGCATACATATATATGATCGTTCCTCAAGACCAGTGCAGAAGGTATCTTTGGTTGGCTTCTCCATTAATATTTAAAACAATTAGAAGAAAAATTGTTGTTGCCAATAGTTATCTTTCAGTCAACTTATTGTCCAAAAATTCAACATTCAGCAGATCTAATTTTTAGTTCCTTTGACTTAATTATAGCTTAATGCCAAGTTTTCTTTCCTAATGAATAGGCCTAAGGGTTAATGTCATGTCTAATTATTATAGATACATGTAAACCTTGCTTTATAAATGTTGCATTAAAAAGCATTAGAATACAATGTATATAGTACAGTACTGAGTGAAAGTACTGGGCACGTGTATGCATCGTTTGAATAACACCTCTAGTTCAGGTGTCTGTGTTTTAAAAGTTGAGGCATTTCACAGAGGGCGTTGTTCAATGATTCCTTTGTTATGTAGGAGATTATAATTACAGGGCAATTATCTTATAATGTACTGCTTTCTTCACCCATCTCAACCAATCAACAATTTTACGCCATCCACATCCACTGCAACTATCGCTTCCAATCAAATAACAAACTGTTGCTCCGATATTAAATTATGGATGACCTCTAACATGTTGATGTTGAATGATGATAAAACCGAAGCGATGTTGATTGGGCCAGCAATTCGGCGTGCCAAAACAGAGTTATCTGCGATTACCATCGGCTCAGCTCAAATTCCCTTAGTAGACACTGTTAAGGCCTTGGGTGTCATGTTAGACAATGAACTTAGTATGGAACATCATGTCCGTTATCTGCGTAAGGTGTGTTTTATGCAGCTGCGGAATATATCAAACATCAGAAAATACATAACTCGCGAAGCTGCTATTATGCTGGTACTCACATTAATTATCTCAAGGTTAGACTATTGTAACAGTCTGTTTATAGGCGCCTCAAAAGATGCTATGCGCAAACTCCAAGCAATTCAGAATGCAGCCGCTAGAGTTGTTTCCCTAAAGCGTAAGAGTGATCATATCAGTCCCATTCTCCAAGATCTTCACTGGCTTCCAATAGAAAAGAGAATATGCTTCAAAGTCCTCTGCCTAACCTATCAATGTATCATATCTACAGCACCAACCTACCTTTCAGAACTGCTAGAAACGTACACGCCAAGCAGGCCACTTAGATCTGCAAATCTAAACCTGCTTAAAATTCCGAAAGTTAAATCAAAAACCTATGGTCACAGAACATTTGCTTTTGTTGCTTCTACAGAATGGAATGACCTTCCAGCTAGTCTTAAATCTTCATCCACTCTAGCTATATTTAAATCAAATCTTAAAATGTTTTTGTTTCGTCAGGCATATCCAACTGTATGATCATTTTATTTTATTATTGTAAGCGCTTAGAGCACGCAATATTTGCGTGGAATTATAGCGCCCTATAAATATCCTATTATTATTATTTCATTCCTTGCAGCTGATAATTATTACTTTACTGAACACTAATGCTAACATCTTGATGAATAATTTTAACAAGATTTGGTTATCTTGGTTCTAGCTTATATATTTGAAATCATTAATGGCATGGTTTCATAGAGATGAACCCCTGTTTCCAGGGAATGCAGAATGAAATATGTTCAAGATCAGTGGCTTTGATTGAATAAGGAGGTACAAAGCTCACATACGATAAAAAGGTTAATTGGTCAGTGGTGACTGGTCATGGAGAATTGAGTAAATTCAATAATGTATTAAAGTTCATAGCATTTATCAGATCTTTATTTTGTTAATTGAGAGAGTGAGAGATTAAAAATTTACCACTGGAATTACTCGCTCAGTTATCCAGCTAGCCACTCCAGTGGTAAATTTTCAAAAATAGTCTTCCATTGGCCTACCAATGAACATTTCTCAAACTCATTGCAGAAGGTATTTTGACCGGCTTAGGTCTTAAAGACTTAAGAGCTAACTTGCTCATCACTGATTTATCAGTATCTCAAATTCTAAGTCTTCAAACCAAACATAACTAAGTTGTTAAAATTAATTTTAATATAAACTTTTGTAGCCATAGGAAACAAAAGTATTCAGTCAAATAAATTGTAAAATATTCAATAAAACATTTAATAACAGCTGGCATAATAAATATCATCAACCTGCATATAGAATGAAATGTGGTAAATGGTATCATATAGATCATTTAGGATGAAAGGCATTAAGGGCATATAAAGATCAGTCTATAATACAGATATTACATGTACTTGTTATAGCCATCAATGTTCAGTAAATCTGTGACAAATATGACTGGACTTGACTGGAATTGAATTGGAATTTATCAATTCAAATTATCAATACCAAATCCAATTCCAATTCCAGTGTCTTAAAACTTATCAATTCCAATTCCAATTCCGGAGTCCTCAGATTTTTCAATTCCAATTCCAATTCCAATTCCGGAGTCCTCAGATTTTTCAATTCCAATTCCAATTCCAATTCCGGAATTGAATTGGAATTGACCCCAACCCTGATAGTGTGTGATGTCATGTAAGTGCAAACACATTACATTCTTTATTATGTAATTCTCATGGCGTTGAATATTTTGAACCTAATTTGACTAGAAGTTGTTGCTGTTTGTGGCAGGGCAGCAACAACTTCCATTCAAATTGGTTTCAAAATATTCAACAGGATACCTGTATGGTTGGTTTTATATCACATTGCCAAACTATGGATGGTACCTCTATGAGTGAGCGTATATACAGTAGCAAACACGCTAATCTTTGTTCTGATTGTTTGAAAAATAAATCATGACAGTAGAAATATTTCAACATTTGGCTATTAAAGTCTAAACATCTTTTGTTGTCAGCATGATAAAAATGTAAAATGTCGGGGATTTATTATGGGTGGCAAATTCTATCACTGGTTCGATAAGATAAGGTGAGATTTCCTATAACTCTGCATGCGCCAACATTACCTCGAAAGGGCGAAAATACTACTCATAACAATTATACAGATATTGGTCCAGTTCGTGCCTGAGATGTGTACTATCTTTGCGTCGTAGGGAACATGAGTAGCACATTGCCTCTCTTCACCAAGGAGTATTAATGTGTACTAGTCTAAAATGTGTGGGAGTTACCAATAAAACACTGAATATAAAAAAAGAACAGCCTAGATGGGGGACCTGGAATCCGAGACTTGATAGATGCCAATCAACCCAATAACTTCTATGCGGCTCATTCTGACACAGAATGGCCTAGCGTGGCCATGCCTATGTACTAGTAGCGATGGATGTTTTCATTATACATTAGCGTTAAATGTAGTGGTAATGGATCTTATATTTATTCTGCTATTGGTAGTGTTACTGTATACGTGTAGCGATATACGTTCTGGATATGCAAACACATGTACAGGATTCGCAAGAAGGCGAAGATGAAACAACGAATATAGGTATTTTTAGAGAGTATTTTATAATATCTTAGCATCGTGTAAGACTACTGCACCAAAAATCCAAAAAATCTGAAATAAAAAAATAACAACTTAGAAATGTCTTTCTTATGTTTTAGAGATTATTTTTTAATATCTTCAATATCTATGAAAAAAATTATAAGACCACTGTGGCCATCTTTATAAAATCAAAAAACTATGAAGAATCAAAATCAAAGTACTGACATTAACACGAGGGAGGCGATTGGCTTACTTTATGATTGGTTCTCACAGATCACGGGCTTAATTGTCCATCTATGGAATATGAAAATTGAGTGTGTGTGTGCTGGTGGGCGTGCTTGTACAAGAACGCCCACCAGCACACGGCCCCATTTCACACTCCATATATTGACATTTATGCTCTGGCCCCTCTAAATATTGTGACCTTTGAGAACCGATCAGATAGCGTGTCTATGTCTCGCCCTACGACCCCACAAACCCACACCCCACACACCCCAGCGCTACTGGCAAG
>JAVVLW010004115.1:0-2500 GCA_034401795.1 Chaetoderma sp. LZ-2023a | reverse complement strand
CGACCGCCATTGACTTGAGTTCAGTAAATCACCAGTGCGCCTGTCCGCGCATTTTCAGATTTTGACACGTCGATACAGCCTGTCAGTAACAGCTGTTCAACTGATGTTTCATTTCATGTTTCATTTCTTCTGGCTACTTGTCCGGTCCAATCAACTTGGTAACACGCCGTACTAATTCTGTGCCTCTAATTCTTTTCAGTAATCAGAAGACAGATCGAACGAATATATTTCTAACGTTCGTGGAGGATAGATATAGTCTATGTGTAGCTATGCTCCAAAAATACTGTTAGTACTATGATATTCTCATATAAAGGAGATCGGCGAGAAAATACTGAACTCTGAAATGCCGCTTTTGAGAGAGCCATGAGTGGTCTAGCCAATATATACTATGTCTATGATTGCAACATAGGTAGGATGACCTCGCAGCTATAATACGTAATGAAAGACATTTTAAGTCACTACCAAACTATTAATAGTTCGTCACATGTACGAATTGTTTGTCTTTGTTAAATGAACGGAGAAGTGAAATAACATATGATGTATACTGGTAATTTCATGCAATATTAAATAAACTAACATCAGTAAAAAATGGAAACGAATCGTGGTTATTTGAGAAAAAGCATTTACTAAATCTAAGAGCGCTTAACTTGGAGCCAATTAATGACTTCGCCGGTGCTTCGTACTCCGCCGTGTGTCAACTGTATGTGCATGTATAGCGGATAGGCATTCAACACACCTAAATAGAGTTTTGAGATGAATAGTATTCTCTATAGGCGCTGGTGCAGAGCGATTAACTCGCCACTGCGAATTCACTATTGATCCTTTTGAAAAGGTTATATTTCAAAGTCACTTTTTCTGGTTGAGGCAACAAGTTTCGGTCAAAATGATTTCAAAATACACTGCTGGTTTCCAAGGTGGCAATATGATGCCTACTGAATATTTTGAAATTCGTGTGACTGAATGTAGACCCTGCTTCTGGAAACAAAGACTTGAAGTCAAATTGGTTTAAAACTAGACAGTATTTTACCTGTGGGACGTATTGGCTAATCAGCTTAGCGGGAATATAGATAGGTAGATAGGTAGGTAGTAATATGGTTAAGGCGCTGGCTCAGAATTTTCAAAAAATTGAAAATATTTTTTATTTATTTTATTGCCTGAGATTTGTTATTTTTGTTTTATAGAGGCGACATGGCCTTACAAATATTGGACAACTTTAAGATGATGATGTTTGTCCAGTTAATTTGGATTTTACCAATATGTCACGTAGATTCAGAATTTTCCTAAATGCTATTACTGGGTGCAAATTGAGAGGCTGTCTTAAATTATTCTGTAATTTATGATATTCATCTTTCAAAATTTCGGAAATTTCTACATTTTTTCGATTATATGTCAGAGTGAATGGAATTATTTCACGCTGATCCGCAAGACCGGGGTCCACATTTATGCCTCTCGGCCATTCTGTTTCTAGTTGCTTAGTCCAAAATGATTCTCTAAGTTTCCTTTGTTTATCAGTTTCGTCAGTGGTATTAGAGAGAGGTGGTTGTTCAATGGGTATAATTTCCCGAGCGACTGAATGGCCAGGAAGGTTAAAGTGTTCAGCGACATGCGTGTCTTTTTCATGTCTAATATCGCAAAGGTGTCTAGTAGCTCGCCATCTTAAAGGGCATTTGGTTTCACCGACATATTGCTTTTGGCACAATTTACAAGATATTACATAAATCACGTTTTCGGAATCCCAATCTAAATTAGACTGAATTTGAAATTTGTTTTTGATCTGAAAGCTCATAAAAGTTTTTTGATTTGGAAGAAGTAGGTCTAATTTATACCTTTTCTTTCCACATTTCCGAGATTCTCCTGCGCCTGTGATTGGACGATTGTGATAAATCTTGGTAGGCCTGTGATCCGCACCATTAGCAGGGATAATTTCCAAATCCTGTAAAGTTTCAGACTTAATTTTGCGCAAAAATCTAGACGAATAGCCTCTCGGCTTGAGGGCCTTGAATAAGAGAGAGCATGCAGATTCAAAGTTTTTTCTATCACTCGAATTTCTATGAAAATGGATGATTTGTGATTTTACAATTCCTTTAAAGATATGAGGTAGATGGAAAGATTTCTTGTGAAGTAGTTGATGAGAATCTGTGGGTTTAAAATATACTTTATAATCAAGGTGTCCCGTTGTGTCATACATTACACCTTTGTATAGCGCTACATCTAAAAAGTCTACGGACATTTGGTCAATGTTGGCTTTTAGCTTGATATTCTAGTCATGATTGTTCAAAATGGTGAATAATTCATTAAATTCTTCCTTTGTATGATGCCAAATAATGAAAATATCATCGAGCTACCTGCGATAAAAGAGAGGCTGATTCGGACATTTGCTAAGCGCATCCTCCTCACACTCTGCTGCATAGATGTTGGCAAAACTCGGACTGAAACGTTTACCCATTGCGCAGCCGCAAATTTGTTGGTATGTTTCACCCGCGAATTCAAAATCATTGCC
>JAVVLW010004114.1:27500-35886 GCA_034401795.1 Chaetoderma sp. LZ-2023a | reverse complement strand
CGCAATGACACGTGTGTTGAGGCGCGGGCCGCGAAGCGACGGTTATCCGACCCTCGGACGGACGTGGCAGCGGGAGTGGACCCGCTGCCGCCATGTGCGTTCAAGGTGTCGATGTTCGATGTGTCCTGCAATTCACATCAAGTAACGCAGCTGGCTGCGCTCTTCATCGACGCACGAGCCGAGTGATCCACCGCTCAGAGTTGTTCGTCGTTCGACGACCGTTTCGGCTTTTCGGGACGGCGTCGTCGGCGTTCCGTCCGCCCGTCGCGAGGAAGCGTACGCGCGGCGTGTGTTCGCACGGCGGGGCGGTTTTGTTACGCGCAGACCCACGGATGCGCGGTCGATCGGGCGCCCGCGCGCCTCGAGCGGGTCCCCGAACGGACCCTCTCGCGCCGCCCCGCGCCCGAGCGCGGGCGGGGGACGCGAGCGGGGGACGCGCGCGGCGCGCTCGATCGACGGTTCGGTCGGTCGGTCGGTGAGAGGCGGGCGAGCCGGAGCCGGACCCCGGGCCGGAGGCGGGGCCGCGCCGGCGCGAGAGGCGCGCGCCGGCGGTCGATCGGGCGCCCGCGCGCCTCGAGCGGGTCCCCGAACGGACCTCGCGTCGCCCCGCGCCAGAGCGCGGCGGGCGGGGCGCGCGAGCGGGGGACGCGCGCGGCGCGCTCGATCGACGGGTCGGTCGGCGAGAGAGGCGGGACGGTCGGACGGGGTCGCCGCGGCTGGCACGCGCGGACGACCCCCGGTGCGGCGGCCACGGCGCGGGCGGTCGGTAATGATCCTTCCGCAGGTTCACCTACGGAAACCTTGTTACGACTTTTACGACCTCTAAACGGTAAAGTTCGACCTACTTCGCGGCCGGACCGACGCGGGGCGAGCTCGCGCCCGCCGAGAAGCGCCGGCGACCGCTCCGTGGGCCTCGCTTAACCGTTCGATCGGTAGTAGCGACGGGCGGTGTGTACAAAGGGCAGGGACGTAATCAACGCGAGCTGATGACTCGCGCTTACTGGGAATTCCTCGTTCACGGGTAAGAATTGCAAGCCCCGATCCCCAGCACGAAGGAGGTTCAAAGGATTACCGGACCCTTTCGGGCCCGGGACGGCGCCTGCTGAGTCCTTCAGTGTAGCGCGCGTGCGGCCCAGAACATCTAAGGGCATCACAGACCTGTTATTGCTCATTCTCGCGTGGCTGAACGCCACTTGTCCCTCTAAGAAGCAGAGACGACGGACGGCCCGCGAGGGGCCCGACAATCCGCCCTCTATTTAGCAGGCTAGAGTCTCGTTCGTTATCGGAATCAACCAGACAAATCGCTCCACCAACTAAGAACGGCCATGCACCACCACCCACCGAATCGAGAAAGAGCTCTCAATCTGTCAATCCTTACGGTGTCCTGACCTGGTAACGTTTCGCGTGTTGAGTCAAATTAAGCCGCAGGCTCCACTCCTGGTGGTGCCCTTCCGTCAATTCCTTTAAGTTTCAGCTTTGCAACCATACTCCCCCCGGAACCTGATAACTTGCGGTTTCCCGGAGGCTGCTCGCAGAGTTTAAGTATGTCACTCGCGCGAATCGCCAGTCGGCATAATTTACGGTCAGAACTACGACGGTATCTGATCGTCTTCGATCCTCTGACTTTCGCTCTTGACTAAAGAAAGCGTTCTTGGCAAATGCTTTCGCCGTTGTCCGTCTTGCGACGATCCAAGAATTTCACCTCTAACGCCGCAATACGAATGCCCCCGTCCGCCCCTATTAATCATTACCACGGCGTTCCGAGAAGCCGACAAACGAAACCGGGGTCCTGTTCCATTATTCCATGCACCGTTATTCAGGCGCCGAGGCCTGCTTTGAGCACTCTAATTTTTTCAAAGTAAAAGTTCCGGCCGCCCCGAGACACCGCAACGAAGGGCACCAAGGGGTGATACTCGCGGACGCGAACACCGGAAGGTAGAGCGGGACGGGCAGTGCCGCCGCCAGGCGGACCGCGAGCCCGACTCCCAGATCCAACTACGAGCTTTTTAACTGCAGCAGCTTTAATATACGCTATTGGAGCTGGAATTACCGCGGCTGCTGGCACCAGACTTGCCCTCCAATGGATCCTCGTTAAAGGATTTGAAGTGTACTCATTCCGATTACGGGGCCTCGAAGAGATCCCGTATCGTTATTTTTCGTCACTACCTCCCCGTGCCGGGAGTGGGTAATTTGCGCGCCTGCTGCCTTCCTTGGATGTGGTAGCCGTTTCTCATGCTCCCTCTCCGGAATCGAACCCTGATTCCCCGCCACCCGTCGAAACCACGGTAGGCAGGTCGCCGACCGTCGAAAGTTGATAGGGCAGACACTTGAGAGATACGTCGCCGGCTCGAGGCCGTGCGATCGGCCCGAAGTTATCCAGAGTCATCAAGAGAGGAGGACCGCGAGGCCCCCGTCGGTTTTGATCTAATAAAAGCGCTCTTCCCGTCGCCGGTCGGAGCTTGGTCGCATGTATTAGCTCTAGAATTGCCACAGTTATCCGAGTAAGGAAATCCCGCCAGTTCTCGGGAACAACGACTGATCTAATGAGCCATTCGCGGTGTCACTTTTCGTTCGACGTGTGTACTTAGACATGCATGGCTTAGTCTTTGAGACAAGCATATGACTACTGGCAGGATCAACCAGGTACGGTACGCGGGGCGCGCGGCGGCGGGCGGGCCCCCCTTTCGGTCGACGCCGGCGGCGCGCGCGAGCGAACGCGCGGCACACCGGCGGTGCGCTGAGGCGCGGCGGCGGCGAGCGGATCGAGACGGACGAAACGGAACGAGGCGGTCGACGCCTGTGCGCGCGCGCGGCGGCGCGGGGACGAGGCGACGACGACGGGCCGACGAGCCGGCGCGCGGGCGCGCGACGTATCGAACTCGGCGGCGGCTGGCGTGCGGTGGCGGCGAGAGAGCGAGGCTTCGTGTCGGGTCGGCGCGCACCGGTACGTCCGAGCGATCGTGGCGCTCCGGCGGGAGGTCGGGAGACGACCGCCGGGCGGCGCTCTCCGCAGAGGCCGCGAGACGCGCGGCGTGCCTTGGTCGATCGGGGACGCGGTACCGGGCGACGAGGGCGGGAGCCCGAGCGTTGCCTGCGAGCCAAAGAGCGGTGCGTGACTCGTGCGAGAGAGCGAGCGGCGGCGGCGGGGTGCGCGGCTGCGGCGGCGGTGGCGGCGGCCGCGTCGGGAACGCGCATACGAGCGATCGAGAACTTTCAGACGTGTATGATTTTACGCGCGAAATCGTCCGCTCGACGCTTCTTTCGCGTGTTTTTTTTTCCGACCCCGACTACTGCCGGCCCCGGAGAGAGCGAGCCTCGCGCTGCCCGCCCGCCGCCGCCGCCGCCGCCTCGTTCGGTGGCGACGGACGGACGGACGGACGGACGGACGGACGGACGGACGGACACATCGAGGCATCGCGCTGCCTGCCTGCCTGCCTGCCTGCCTGCCCGCTCGCCCGCGCCACTCGTCGTCCCTCTCCGCCTGCCTCGGTCGGTTCGCTCGAGGGCCCCCGAGCGCGCGCGGGCGCGCCACGCGCTGCCCGCCGCTCGTCGTCCCTGGCCGCCGCCTCGGTCCGTTCGCGCTCGGGCCATCGAGCGCGCGCGCGCCTCGCGCCGCCCGCCCGGTTGCGCGCTCGGGTCGTCCGGCGCTGGCCCGCCGGACCGCCGACGACCGGACCGGACCGGCCACGTCGATGGCCGAGCGCGAGGGGGACCGGCCCGCGGGCGCCGGCCCCTCGTGGCCCGCGCCCCCCCCGACCCGCCCCGCCGCTCGGCGTCCCTCTCCGCCTCGGGCCGTTCGCGCCATCGAGCGCGCGCCTCGCGCTGCCCGCCCGGTCCGGTCGCGCGCTCGGGTCGTCCGGCGCAGGCCCGCCGGACCGCCGACGACCGGACCGGCCTCGGTCGCCGAGCGCGAGGGGGACCGACCGGCCCGCGAGCGCCGGCCCCTCGTGGCGCGCGCCCCCCGAGCCGCCCCGCGCCGCCGCGCCGCTCGTCGTCCCTCGCCGCCGCCGCCTCCTCGGTCCGTTCGCGCTCGGGGCATCGAGCGCGCGCGGGCGTGCCACGCGCTGCCCGCCGCTCGTCGTCCCTCGCCGCCGCCGCCTCGGTCCGTTCGCGCTCGGGTCGTCCGGCGCAGGCGAGCCGGACCGCCGACGACCCGACCGGGCCGGCGCTCGATCGCCGAGCGCTTGGCGGACCGGCCCGCGAGCGCCGGCGCCTCGTGGCCCGCGCCCTCCCCGACCCGCCCCGCACCGCCGCTCGTCGTCCCTCGCCGCCGCCTCCGTCCGTTCGCGCTCGGGCCATCGAGCGCGCGCGGGCGCGTCACGCGCTGCCCGCCGCTCGTCGTCCCTCGTCGCCGCCTCGGTCCGTTCGCGCTCGGGCCATCGAGAGGGCGCGGCCGCGCCACGCGCTGCCCGCCGCTCGTCGTCCCTCGCCGCCGCCTCCGGGCGCGCCACGCGCTACCCGCCGCTCGTCGTCCCTCGCCGCCGCCTCCGTCCGTTCGCGCTCGGGCCATCGAGAGGGCGCGGCCGCGCCACGCGCTGCCCGCCGCTCGTCGTCCCTCGCCGCCGCCTCCGTCCGTTCGCGCTCGGGCCATCGAGCGCGCGCGGGCGCGTCACGCGCTGCCCGCCGCTCGTCGTCCCTCGCCGCCGCCGCCTCGGTCCGTTCGCGCTCGGGGCATCGAGCGCGCGCGGGCGTGCCACGCGCTGCCCGCCGCTCGTCGTCCCTCGCCGCCGCCGCCTCGGTCCGTTCGCGCTCGGGTCGTCCGGCGCAGGCGAGCCGGACCGCCGACGACCCGACCGGGCCGGCGCTCGATCGCCGAGCGCTTGGCGGACCGGCCCGCGAGCGCCGGCGCCTCGTGGCCCGCGCCCTCCCCGACCCGCCCCGCACCGCCGCTCGTCGTCCCTCGCCGCCGCCTCCGTCCGTTCGCGCTCGGGCCATCGAGCGCGCGCGGGCGCGTCACGCGCTGCCCGCCGCTCGTCGTCCCTCGTCGCCGCCTCGGTCCGTTCGCGCTCGGGCCATCGAGAGGGCGCGGCCGCGCCACGCGCTGCCCGCCGCTCGTCGTCCCTCGCCGCCGCCTCCGGGCGCGCCACGCGCTACCCGCCGCTCGTCGTCCCTCGCCGCCGCCTCCGTCCGTTCGCGCTCGGGCCATCGAGAGGGCGCGGCCGCGCCACGCGCTGCCCGCCGCTCGTCGTCCCTCGCCGCCGCCTCCGTCCGTTCGCGCTCGGGCCATCGAGCGCGCGCGGGCGCGTCACGCGCTGCCCGCCGCTCGTCGTCCCTCGCCGCCGCCGCCTCGGTCCGTTCGCGCTCGGGCCATCGAGCGCGCGCGGGCGCGTCACGCGCTGCCCGCCGCTCGTCGTCCCTCGCCGCCGCCTCCGGGCGCGCCACGCGCTGCCCGCCGCTCGTCGTCCCTCGCCGCCGCCGCCTCGGTCCGTTCGCGCTCGGGCCATCGAGCGCGCGCGGGCGCGTCACCCGCTGCCCGCCGCTCGTCGTCCCTCGCCGCCGCCGCCTCGGTCCGTTCGCGCTCGGGGCATCGAGCGCGCGCGGCCGCGCCACGCGCTGCCCGCCGCTCGTCGTCCCTCGTCGCCGCCTCGGTCCGTTCGCGCTCGGGCCATCGAGCGCGCGCGGGCGCGTCACGCGCTGCCCGCCGCTCGTCGTCCCTCGCCGCCGCCTCGGTCCGTTCGCGCTCGGGGCATCGAGCGCGCGCGGCCGCGCCACGCGCTGCCCGCCGCTCGTCGTCCCTCGCCGCCGCCTCCGGGCGCGCCACGCGCTACCCGCCGCTCGTCGTCCCTCGCCGCCGCCTCGGTCCGTTCGCGCTCGGGGCATCGAGCGCGCGCGGCCGCGCCACGCGCTGCCCGCCGCTCGTCGTCCCTCGTCGCCGCCTCGGTCCGTTCGCGCTCGGGCCATCGAGAGGGCGCGGCCGCGCCACGCGCTGCCCGCCGCTCGTCGTCCCTCGCCGCCGCCGCCTCGGTCCGTTCGCGCTCGGGCCATCGAGCGCGCGCGGGCGCGCCACGCGCTGCCCGCCGCTCGTCGTCCCTCGCCGCCGCCTCCGGGCGCGCCACGCGCTACCCGCCGCTCGTCGTCCCTCGCCGCCGCCTCCGTCCGTTCGCGCTCGGGCCATCGAGCGCGCGCGGGCGCGTCACCCGCTGCTACCCGCCGCCCGTCGTCCCTCCCCTCGCCGCCGCCTCCGTCCGTTCGCGCCATCGAGCGCGCGCCTCGCGCTGCCCGCCCGCGCCACTCCGACCGCGGGCCGTTCGTTCGTACGACGGCTGTCGGCGAGCCGCGCGTCCGGGGCGTCCCGTCCCGCCGCGTGTCCCGCCGCGTCCGTTCCGTTCCGTCGCCACGCCGAGTTGTCTCCCTTGGGCTGTGCGCTCGTTCGCGCGCCCGCCCGCTTTGTCTCCCTTGGGCTGTTCGCCGCTCGGCTTGTCTGGCGCCGGCTCGTCGTCCCTCTCTACCTCGCGCTGGTGGTCGCGGGCTCACCACCGCCGCACGCAGCCACCGCCCGGCCTCGCTCGGCCGGCGAGCGCCACCGCTCCCTCGAGGGGCCTGGTCGCGCGGCTCGCTGCCCGGCGCCCACGCCCCTGACCCACTCGTCGTCCCTCCCTCTCTATCTCTCTCCCTCTCTCTCTCTCTCTCTCTCTCTCTCTCTCTCTCTCTCTCTCTCTCTCTCTCTCGCTCTCTCTCGCTCGCTCCACCTCGGGCTGGTCGGTCGCGGGCTCGCCACCGCCGCACGCAGCCACCGCCCGGCCTCGTCCGCCGAGCGCGACCGCCTGGGCGCGCCGCTCGGAGGCACTCGGCCATAGCGGGCGCGCACACACGCGGTGCCCACGCCCCTGACCCACTCGTCGTCCGTCCCTCTCTCTCTCTCTCTCTCTCTCTCTCTCTCTCTCTCTCTCTCTCTCTCTCTCTCGCTCCACCTCGCGCTGGTGGTCGCGGGCTCACCACCGCCGCACGCAGCCACCGCCCGGCCTCGCTCGGCCGGCGAGCGCGAGCGCCACCCCTCCCTCGAGGGGCCTGGTCGGGCGGCTCGCTGGCCCGGTGCGCGAGGAGGCACCCGGCCATAGAGAGCGAGCGCGCGCACACACGCGGTGCCCACGCTCCCGATCCATTCCTCGTCCCGGTCTCTCTCTCTCTCTCTCTCTCTCTCTCTCTCTCTCGCTCCACCTCGCGCTGGTGGTCGCAGCCTCACCACCACCGCCGCACGCAGCCACCGCCCGGCCTCGCTCGGCCGGCGAGCGCGAGCGCCACCCCTCCCTCGAGGGGCCTGGTCGGGCGGCTCGCTGCCCGGCGCCACGCCCCTGACCCACTCGTCGTCCCTCTCTCTCTCTCTCTCTCTCTCTCTCTCTCTCTCTCTCTCTCTCTCTCTCTCTCTCTCTCTCTCGCTCGCTCCACCTCGGGCTGGTCGGTCGCGGGCTCGCCACCGCCGCAGCCACCGGCCGGCCTGCCTCCCTCCCTCGCTCGCCGAGCGGGACCGCGAACGCCACCCCTAGAGCTGCCCGGCGCGCGCTCGGGGTAGACGGGGACGGGCGCGGAACGGTCGGAGGCACTCGGGCTCTGCGCGCACGCCCTAAGCCACTCGTCGTCTCTCCCTCTCTCTCTCTCTCTCTCTCTCTCGCTCGCTCCACCTCGGGCTGGTCGGCCGGCCGGCCTGCCTCCCTCGCTCGCCGAGCGGGACCGCGAGCGCCATCCCTAGAGCTGCCCGGCGCGCGCGACCGCGAGCGCCACCCCTCCCTCGAGGGGCCTGGTCGCGCGGCTCGCTGCCCGGCGCCCACGCCCCTGACCCACTCGTCGTCCCTCTCTCTCTCTCTCTCTCTCTCTCTCTCTCTCTCTCTCTCTCTCTCTCTCTCTCTCTCTCTCTCTCTCTCGCTCGCTCCACCTCGGGCTGGTCGGTCGCGGGCTCGCCACCGCCGCAGCCACCGGCCGGCCTGCCTCCCTCCCTCGCTCGCCGAGCGGGACCGCGAACGCCACCCCTAGAGCTGCCCGGCGCGCGCTCGGGGTAGACGGGGACGGGCGCGGAACGGTCGGAGGCACTCGGGCTCTGCGCGCACGCCCTAAGCCACTCGTCGTCTCTCCCTCTCTCTCTCTCTCTCTCTCTCTCGCTCGCTCCACCTCGGGCTGGTCGGCCGGCCGGCCTGCCTCCCTCGCTCGCCGAGCGGGACCGCGAGCGCCATCCCTAGAGCTGCCCGGCGCGCGCGACCGCGAGCGCCACCCCTCCCTCGAGGGGCCTGGTCGCGCGGCTCGCTGCCCGGCGCCCACGCCCCTGACCCACTCGTCGTCCCTCCCTCTCTCTCTCTCTCTCTCTCTCTCTCTCTCTCTCTCTCTCTCTCTCTCTCTCTCTCTCTCTCTCTCTCGCTCGCGCTCGCTCACGCTCGCTCACGCTCGCTCTACCTCG
>JAVVLW010004114.1:0-22500 GCA_034401795.1 Chaetoderma sp. LZ-2023a | reverse complement strand
TACGGGGCGCGAACGGGGCGCGACGGACGACCGGCCCCGGCGTCGGCGGTCGGACTGAATCCCCCGCGTCGACTCCGCGGCTCCACTCGTTTAACCTCTGAACGGTTTCACGTACTCTTGAACTCTCTCTTCAAAGTTCTTTTCAACTTTCCCTCGCGGTACTTGTTAGCTATCGGACTCGTGCCAGTATTTAGCCTTAGGAGGAGCTTACCTCCCGCTTAGGGCTGCACTCTCAAGCAACCCGACTCGGGGGACGCGACCCTGTCGCCGCCGCGGGGTCCCGCCTAGAGGCCTCACACCCGCTCCGGGAGTGCGCCCCGATCAGGAGGACTCGGGAACCGAACGATTAGCCCGCGGCAGCCGGCTCGACGCGGTCGCGCCCCGCACGCCACACGTCCCGCCACGCGAAGCGAGGGGGATTCGGCGCTGGGCTCTTCCCGGTTCACTCGCCGTTACTGAGGGAATCCTGGTTAGTTTCTTTTCCTCCCCTTACTGATATGCTTAAATTCAGGGGGTGGTCCCGCCCGATCCGAGGTCGCTGGTGTTTTGGTGGTGCGCGCGTACGGCGCGCCTCGTCTCGCGCGCGAGGCGGCGGCGGCGGCTGGAGCGGGCGGGGACGCGAGCGACGCGCGGCCACCGACGAGAGGCCGGTCGGGGGCGCGCGTTCGTCCCGGGCTACCCGCTGTCCGTCGTCGCGCGCGTCGTCGCGGAGACGCGGCGGGCGCGCCCGGCGCGCGAGCCTTCGTTGCGGTCGGCGGCGCGCGGCGCGAGGCGGCGGCGGCGGCGACCGATCGCGAGCGTACTCGGGACCGCGGAGGCCCGCTGCGGAGCGGTCGGGCGCGCGGCGGCGCGTCCGCTCCGAGCCGCCTTCGGGGGTCCGAGGCGCGGCGGCGGCCCCGACGACGACGGTCCTGCCGAGCGGCGGCGCGCGAGCGAGGGCGCGGCGCGGTCGGCGAGAGCGGGGGACCGGCGGAGACGAGGCGCGGGCCGCGAAGCGACGGTTATCCGACCCTCGGACGGACGTGGCAGCGGGAGTGGACCCGCTGCCGCCATGTGCGTTCAAGGTGTCGATGTTCGATGTGTCCTGCAATTCACATCAAGTAACGCAGCTGGCTGCGCTCTTCATCGACGCACGAGCCGAGTGATCCACCGCTCAGAGTTGTTCGTCGTTCGACGACCGTTTCGGCTTTTCGGGACGGCGTCGTCGGCGTTCCGTCCGCCCGTCGCGAGGAAGCGTACGCGCGGCGTGTGTTCGCACGGCGGGGCGGTTTTGTTACGCGCAGACCCACGGATGCGCGGTCGATCGGGCGCCCGCGCGCCTCGAGCGGGTCCCCGAACGGACCTCGCGCCGCCCCGCGCCCGAGCGCGGGCGGGGGACGCGAGCGGGGGACGCGCGCGGCGCGCTCGATCGACGGTTCGGTCGGTGAGAGGCAGGCGGGCGGGCGAGCTTGAACGAGCGAACTTGAGGCCGCCCGGAGCGAGCCGGTCGTGGCGCTCGACGTGGCGGGGAAAGACCGGCCTCGGTCGCCGAGCGCGAGGGGGACCGGCCCGCGAGCGCCGGCCCCTCGTGGCGCGCGCGCCCCCCGACCCGCCCCGCCGCTCGTCGTCCCTCGCCGCCGCCTCGGGCCGTTCGCGCCATCGAGCGCGCGCCTCGCGCTGCCCGCCCGCGCCACTCCGCCCGCGGGCCGGCCGTTCGTTCGTTGTCGGCGAGCCGCGCGCTCGGGTCGTCCGGCGCAGGCGAGCCGGACCGCCGACGACGCGACCGGATCGGCGCTCGCTCGCCGAGCGCGATGGGGACCGGCCCGCGAGCGCCGGCCCCTCGTGGCCCCCGCACCCCCCGACCCGCCCCGCACCGCCGCTCGTCGTCCCTCGCCGCCGCCTCGGTCCGTTCGCGCTCGGGACATCGAGAGCGCGCGGGCGCGTCACGCGCTGCCCGCCGCTCGTCGTCCCTCGCCGCCGCCTCGGTCCGTTCGCGCGCCGGCTATGCGCTGCCCGCCCCGCCGCTCGTCGTCCCTCGCCGCCGCCTCCGGGCGCGCCACGCGCTACCCGCCGCTCGTCGTCCCTCGCCGCCGCATCGGTCCGTTCGCGCCATCGAGCGCGCGCCTCGCGCTGCCCGCCCGCGCCACTCGGCCCGCGGGCCGTTCGTTCGTACGACTGCTGTCGGCGAGCCGCGCGCTCGGGTCGTCCGGCGCAGGCGAGCCGGACCGCCGACGACCCGACCGGACCGGCGCTCGCTCGCCGAGCGCGAGGGGGACCGGCCCGCGACCGCCGGCCCCTCGTGGCCCGCGCACCCCGACCCGCCGCTCGTCGTCCGTCCCTCGCCGCCGCCGCCGCCTCGGTCCGTTCGCGCTCGGGACATCGAGAGCGCGCGGGCGCGTCACGCGCTGCCCGCCGCTCGTCGTCCCTCGCCGCCGCCTCCGTCCGTTCGCGCTCGGGCCATCGAGCGCGCGCGGGCGCGTCACGCGCTGCCCGCCGCTCGTCGTACCTCGCCGCCGCCTCGGTCCGTTCGCGCTCGGGCCATCGGGAGCGCGCGGGCGCGCCACGCGCTACCCGCCGGTCGTCGTCCCTCGCCGCTGCCTCGGGCCGTTCGCGCTCGGGCCATCGCCTCTCGTGCTGCCCAAGCGCTTGGAGAGTGGGCCAGCTCATCGGACACTGTTCGCAGGTTAGAAGCCCCGTCTGCTCAGCGGGGGTCACTGTGGGCGCCGGCAGACCACGGCATCGTGGTCTGTGGCATGCGACTGCATGGCACTTCTCGCTAGAGAAGACCTTGCAGTTCCCACAGCGGAAGGCGACGTGCAAGCCCTCCACGAATTTCGCATGTTCCTCCAGCTCCCGAGCGTTGATGAAGCCTTTGTTACAGTGCGGGCAATTCGCGAGGGTTAACGGCATATCGACGACTAACCGGAGGTTAGCCATCTCAGCGGTGGGCGCTTGCGCCGCCCTTCCTACCTCGGAGTATGGAATATCACCTCTAGGGGGGCCCTCGTCTTCCTCTGCTTCATCGATCACAATAAGCTGAGGTTGGCACCCCCTGTGCTGTCGGTCTTGCGGTCCTATCTGGTGTCGAGGCCCCGCGTAACCCCTCCCGACGGGAGTTGGTTCTTCGGACATTCTCAGACTTTGGGTCAGGTCTAGGCGACGCCTAGCCTGCGGTCGGCCTTCCGTGTTCGGGGGCATCGTCCGGGCGACGAATTGCTCCCCTCGAGTCGTTTGGTGGTCGACCGCGTCTTTCTCCTGCTGTCATCCCTTGCTTTCCTCGCAGAAGCTCGGGTGACAACCGGTGAGGTGTGCCCCCTTTTGTCAGGGCTGTCATCGATGACGATCACCTCTATCGGACCTAGCGCACCCCGCGGGGGTGTGCGCCCCTTCTCTACCCTTCTCATTGGAACTCTCCCGACTTCTATCGGATGGTGGGATCCCTTTATCCCTCCTTGTTGAGCGACACATGCGATAGTGCCCTCCTGCCTCTCGACCGGCAGACGGCTCGGTGGCTCATCGGACCCGGATCCTTCTTCGAAGGAGGTCGTTGTTTCCAGGTTCGACAAGCCCCGACGTCCTGCCTTACGAGTTGCGGGGTCCCCTTTTCGGACTAGACCAAGTTCACCCTTCGGAGGGACACAACCGATTGACCCTGGACAGGGACAGGCGTGAACTGTGGGGACAGTTGGTGGTGGTCGGACATTGGTCCTCGGGCTGGAATGACCACTCCCAGCCCTGTCCCGGGTTGCACTTCGAGGGGCACGACCCACGGGGGACGTCCCCAAGATTTGCAATTTATTTAAGACTTTCATGAGGCAGTGTTTGGTGCACAATTTAGTTTCACGAGGGTATGTGGTCAAGGCGGACCGCCCTCCCCTCGCTACTCGTCGGCTGTCCCAATCGGTGGAGGCGACGGATGGGGTCCCTGCTCCGGCCATGGATCGGTTTGCCCGAATTTTCATTCGATACGACCATGACACTCTTAGAGGCATGTGCTAGCAGGGGTCAGGCCGTACCTATGATCCCCGTTAAGAGAGTCATAGTTACTCCCGCCGCGTCCCGGACCCGCTTAGAGCGACGGCCGGACCGGCACAGCCCCCAGAGCCAATCCTTGTCCCGAAGTTGCGGATCCGTTTTGCCGACTTCCCTTACCTACATTGTTCTCGACTAGAGGCTATTCACCTCGGAGACCTGCTGCGGATATGGGTACGGTCCGGCGCGAGAATCACCATCTCCCTCGGATTTTCCTTGGCCGAGCGGGGCGCTCCGGACACCGCAAGAGCCGCGGTGCTTTACGGGCTCGACGTCCCTATCCCCAGTACTATCTACAGTACAAGGAATTATTTTGATCTTGGGTCAAACTGAGGGTAGGAGGCGGGGTCAAAATTTCAAAAGTGGGCACCAATCAATTGTAATGCAACTCCTCCTAGACCTCTTCAGATAGAAACTAGAAACTTTGGAGATGATTGCACATCTGGCCAGTGATTTGCATGACACTTTTTAAATTATATCATGAACCCCAGGGTGTGGGGACTGACTGAGGGTAAAAAATTTAATTTATCCAAAGGTGGTCATGTCACATATCATTTTCAAGCCAACGATGAGTAGACAACAATACAAGGAATTATTTTGATCTTGCGTCAAACTGAGGGTATAGGGCGGGGTCAAAAGTAGGCACAAATCGATTGTCATGCAACTCCTAGAGCATTTGACATCTAAATATGTATTATACTGATTGTTTTTTAAAATATTTCTTCTTTTTTCAGGCTATGAACTTTAATTATGTTTGGACCATTTGCCAGTTGTCATTAAATGACTTCGCGTTACTCCTGGGCAGAGAAGCTTTATGGTTCAGTCTCCAAGCTATGCTTGCCCAATGGGTAGTACCACCGGGGTTTCGAATTCACATGTTGATTGTCAAATTTCAAAATGTGACTATCCCGTGGTCCATCATATCCTGTGATGTACAATTAATATACAGTACAGGTCAGCTATTTGCTATCTTCTGATAGGTCTTGTGGAATTTTGGTATGAGCCCAAGTGATGGGAAATGTGGAGTAAAAAATAAAAATGTTCCAAAGGTGGTCATGTCACTTATCATTTTGAAGCCAATAATGAGTAGACTACAGTACATGGAATTATTTTGATCTTGGGTCAAATGAGGGTATGGGGCAGGGTCAAATGTGGGCACCAATCAATTGTAACACAACTCCTGCTAGACCATTTCACATAGAAATTTATGATTCAACATATGGCCAGAGATGTGCATGACACATTGGAATTTTGATATCAGCCGAAGGGGTGGGGGGGGGGAAATGGTCGGCAGAAAATAAATTTTATCAAATGTGATCATGTCACATATCATTTTGAAGCTTGTAGTTAGTAGACTACAGTACAACACATTATTTTGTTCTTGAGTCAATTTGCGGACAGTGAGCAGGAGTCAAATGGGCAATCTAATTCTATATATGTACATGGCTTGGATATTGTTTCTTCACAGAATAGTTAGTCCTGCGCAGACCGGGTCCTACAGCAGCCGGTTCCTTGGGTAACTTAAAAATGCAAGATATTGCAATCTTCTAATACCTCTTGTCCTGCTAGTTACTTCTCCCGAAGCACCAGGTATAGAACAGTCAAACTGGTTCCATGTTACCAGATCTAGTGTCCAAAGAAATCCCTGATTAACCTGTTTACTGCTGAATGACCAATCATCTAGCTGATTTTGTGACCAGTTTTGTGTATATAGATCTTCTCAAAAACCACCTAGGCGATTGATCAGAAAGACAAGAAATATTATCTAAAGAAGTTCTAGAAAAACAGAGTTTCACCAGATAACTAGATTGTCCATGAAGTACAAGAAAAGAATGTCTAGTTCAAGTGCAGGTATTCTTGGAAGCCGTATATCTGTTCATGGAACAGATCTAGTTATTATTATTATTAGGCTTCCAAGAGCGAAGCTCTGGAAGACTAGAGTGATTGTTCCATTTATTATTAGACTTCCAAGAGCGAAGCCCTGAAAGACTAGATTGATTGTTCTGTTTATTATTATTATTATTATTATTCCGCGCCAGCCATTTCCAGCAAGTAGATTGAACCAAAACTCTGAAACCAGCAGGTCAATCAATACAAGACTCGGCAGCTATGATCTAGATGCCAACTAGGATCGAAATTAATCAAAGAGAACATGATGCACTCAGGGATTTAGCGGCCATCTTGATGACGTCATGAATGACAAAATAATCTTCTCCTCTGGAACTTCTGTAGCGATCTGGCTAAAATTTGGGGAATATCATAAGTCAATGGCGGCAAGTAAAATTTGTTCGCAAAAACTTGATAGGTCAAACAGTCTCGGCACCGTGGACCAATCAAGTTCGGGCCATTTTGAACTTTTTTATTTGATGGATTTTGATGGGAAAAATTGCTATACATATGTTAGTTGACCGTCTGCAGAGTGTGTGTGAAAATGAACGAGATCTAATTGTAAAGTGCAGAAATATTTAGATTTTAATTTTCCTCTTTATTATGTAGTAGAAGACAGTTTGCTAGAGGCTCTAATAAAAATGATTAATGTGACATTTTATTGTCATTTTATATCTGGTTACCATGGGGGTAACAAATGGCATTTGCTACTGTAAGTGCTCTAGGTAAACATATTAATATAATAGGGATTTAATTGCCATTTAATACAAATTGACAACCTGGCTGATTAGCCCATGAACTTAGTAATGCCAATATAAAACTTTCACTTATTGTAGATGCTAAGGATACATGCTGACTATTTTTCAAAACAATTTGACTGAAAGTTGTTCCTGCCTATTAACCCTTCTACTAGTAATATAATAGATTGGTATTAACCCTTATACTGCAGAATGCTAACTTTTACTTGGAATCCTTCTAGAAATTGTTCTGATTATTCTCTTTTATTATTATTATAATTACTATTATTACTATTCCTCTTCTATCGGCTTCTTTTGAGCCATGGATCCCGGAATGTTATGACCTTTGTCATATCAGCGTGGGCATAGATGAACGAGTGTTTGAAAACTAGAAGATAATCTGTCCATAAACGGCCGAAATATGAACTTCCGCAATTACTACATCATATATAGCAAAGGTCTAATTTCAGAGGTGTTCCTTAATAGACAGGTTAGATCTGTTACAGTTTCCGCTGTCGAGTAGACTTATGGTGACAACTTTAGATTTCGCACTCCTGTTCCTTGTAGCCGAATGTCCAAGTTTATTTAGCAACATGGTTTGGTAGACTGAGTTGTTTCTTTAAAAATAATTTGACTGAAGGTCATTGCTGCGGGAGGAACAACTTTCAGTCAAATACATTACAAAAAATTCAACAACATAGATTTCAGAGCACACAATAATATCTTAAATATTTAGGCATCAGCGGAAAAGAGGTCAATCTAGTAATAATGATTTTATATAGCTTTCATGATAAAGCTCCATCAGATGGATATTCAGGCTTATAACCAGGAAGATATTTATTACCCAAAGACGAACACGTGCTCTGGCGCCAAAAGATGGTTATTCTTTAAAAGGGGTGGTGGTATGACGAGAAGCGTAAGCAACCACCATCTTTTGGTCCAAAAACTCTGCATAGTATAGCGAATAAGTTGTATTAACTGACTATCAGTCTTTAACAACCACTTTTTAATGGACCATACAGTGCCCATTAAAACAGGCTTGAGTGATCTTGCACACTTAAATGCTCTATTATACTCTTCTCTTAATAGAGCGGATTAGTGATTTAGCTTTTAACACTTTGAACCCTAAAGTGCTAAAATCTAATTTTCCTGATAATACTAGAAGTATTGCGTAAGTTGATGAATGTATTGAAAGAAATTTGACTGGAAACTGTGGCCACAGCCGTCATATATCCCTACCCAAGCCCTCCAACCAGTTTCAGAATCTTATCTATTCAGTTTTCTTGAATTGACAAATGCGTGGCGTGGCGTGTTTCAATACTAGAAGCGTGACAGTAAAAGTGGTTCCTGTCTCAATTAGCTACATCAGTTGGTGACAACTTTAGATTTCACCCTTTACCCCTTCTTCAGTGCATCTGAAATGGTCTTGCGAAATGTCCATTTGCAAACTATGAGAAGACTATTTATGAAATTTACAACTGGAATGATTAGCTCGATAACTGAGCCAGTCACTCCAGTGGTAAATTTTCAAAATAGTCTTCTCTTGGTCTAGAAATGGATATTTTCCATGAGAAAATTAAAATTTTCTTGAACAAATTTAAAAATTGGAACAGAAAGGCAATCTTAACAGTCTATTTAAAAGAGCTACCATCGCAACTCCTCCTAGCCCATTTCACGCAGAAACTTGAAACTTCTGGTATGATTACACATATGGCCATGGATGTGCATGGCACTTTTGAAAGTTTGTCATGACGCCAAGGGGTTGGGACTGTGGGTAAAAAATTTAATTTATGCAAAGGTGGTCATGTCACATATCATTGTCAAGCCAATGATGAATAGACTACAATACAAGGAATTATTTTTATCTTGGGTCCAACTTAGGGTAGGGGGCGGGGACACAAGTGGGCACCAATCGATTGTAACGCAACTCGTCCTAGACCATTTCACAGAGACATTTAAACCTTCGGTATGATTAGACATATTGCGAGGAATGTGCATGCCACTTTTGAAATTTTGTCATGACCGCAGGGGGTGGGGACTGTGAGTCAAAAATTTAATTTATCCAAACATGGTCATGTCACATATCATTTTGAAGCCAATGATGAGTAGACTACAGTACAAGAATTATTTCGATCTTGGGTCTAACTGAGGGTAGTGGGCATCAAAAGTGGGCACCAATCGATTGCTACACAACTCCTCCTAGACCATTTCACATAGAAGCTTGAAACTTTTGGTATCATTGCACATATGGACAGGGATTTGCATGACACTTGGAATTTTGGCATGACCCCCAAAGGTCATGTTGCATATAATTTTCAAGCCAATGGTAAGTAGTCTACAGTACAAGGAATTATTTTGATCTTGGGTCAAACTGAGGGTGGGAGGCGGGGTCAAAATTTCAAAAGTGGGCACCAATCAATTGTAAAGCAACTCCTCCTAGACCTCTTCAGATAGAAACTAGAAACTTTGGAGATGATTGCACATCTGGCCAGTGATTTGCATGACACTTTTTAAATTATATCATGAACCCCAGGGTGTGGGGACTGTGGGTAAAAAATTTAATTTATCCAAAGGTGGTCATGTCACATATCATTTTGAAGCCAATGATGAGTAGACTACAGTACAAGAATTATTTCGATCTTGGGTCTAACTGAGGGTAGTGGGGATCAAAAGTGGGCACCAATCGATTGCTACACAACTCCTCCTAGACCATTTCACATAGAAGCTTGAAACTTTTGGTATCATTGCACATATGGACAGGGATTTGCATGACACTTGGAATTTTGGCATGACCCCAAAGGTCATGTTGCATATAGTTTTCAAGCCAATGGTAAGTAGTCTACAGTACAAGGAATTATTTTGATCTTTGGTCAAACTGAGGGTGGGAGGCGGGGTCAAGATTTCAAAAGTGGGCACCAATCAATTGTAAAGCAACTCCTCCTAGACCTCTTCAGATAGAAACTAGAAACTTTGGAGATGATTGCACATCTGGCCAGTGATTTGCATGACACTTTTTAAATTATATCATGAACCCCAGGGTGTGGGGACTGTGGGTAAAATATTTAATTTATCCAAAGGTGGTCATGTCACATATCATTTTGAAGCCAATGATGAGTAGACTACAGTACATGGAATTATTTTGATCTTGGGTCAAACGAGGGTATGGGGCAGGGTAAAAAGTGGGCACCAATCAGTTGTAACACAACTCCTCCTAGACCATTTCACATAGAAATTTATGATTCAACATATGGCCAGAGATGTGAATGACACATTGGAATTTTGATATCAGCCGAAGGGGTGGGGGAAATGGTGGGCAGAAAATAAATTTTATCAAATGTGTTCATGTCACATATCATTTTGAAGCTTGTAGTTAGTAGACTACAGTACAACACATTATTTTGTTCTTGAGTCAATCTGCGGGCAGTGAGCAGGAGTGAAATGGGCAATCTAATTCTATATATGAACATGGCTTGGATATTGTTTCTTCACAGAATAGTTAGTCCTGCGCAGACCAGGTCCTGCAGCAGCCGGTTCCTTGGGTAACTTAAAAATGCAAGATATTGCTATCTTCTAATACCTCTTGTCCTGCTAGTTACTTCTCCCGAAGCACCAGGTATAGAACAGTCAAACTGGTTCCATGTTACCAGATTTAGTGTCCAAAGAAATCCCTGATTAACCTGTTTACTGCTGAATGACCAATCATCTAGCTGATTTTCTGACCAGTTTTGTGTATATAGATCTTCTCCAAAACCACCTAGGCGATTGATCAGAAAGACAAGAAATATTATCTAAAGAAGTTCTAGAAAAACAGAGTTTCACCAGATAACTAGATTGTACATGAAGTACAAGAAAAGAATGTCGAGTTCAAGTGCAGGTATTCTTGGAAGCCGTATATCTGTTCATGGAACAGATCTAGTTATTATTATTATTATTATTCCGCCGCCAGCCATTTCCAGCAAGTAAATTGAACCAAAACTCCGAAACCGGCAAGCAAATTGAACCAAAACTCAAAATCAAAATTCCCTAAACAGAGCCTGATTGGCTCAGGGCATTGGCGGCCATATTGATGACGTCATAAATGACAAAATAATCTTCTCCTCTAGAACTTCTGAAGCGATCTGGCTAAAATTTGGGGAATATAATTAGTCAATGGCGGCAAGTGAAATTTGTTCGCAAAAACTTGATTGGTCAAAGAGTCTCGGCACCGTGCACCAATCAATTTCGAGCATTTGGGGGCCATTTTGAACTTTTTTATTTGATGGAATTGGATGGAGAAAATTGCTATACCTATGTTAGTTGACCATCTGCATGGTGTCTTTTAACATGAACGAGATCCATCTTTAAAGGGCGGAAATATTTAGATTTTAATTTTCCTCTTTATTATGTAGTAGAAGACAGTTTGCTACAGGCTCTAATAAAAATGATTAATGTGACATTTGATTTTCATTTTATATCTGGTTACTATGGGGGTAATAAATGGCATTTGTTACTGTAAATGCTCTAGGCAAACAGATTAATATAATGGGGATTTAATTGCCATTTAATACCAGTTGACCATCTGCCCGATTAACCCATGAATGTATTAATGTCAATATAAAACTTGCACGTAATGTAGATGCTAAGGATAGCTGATGAACATTTTTCAAAACAATTTGACTAGAAATTGTTCCTGCCTATTAAACCTTCTACTAGTGAAATATTAGATTTTGTATTAACCCTTATACTGCAGAATGTTAACTTTTATTTCATTGATTTTGTACTAATTTTCCAGTATCCATTAAGAAATATTGGAAAGGTAAATTGTCACACACTTCGTATATTTTTTACTGCTGAATGGCCAATCCCTGATTAACCTATTTACTGCTGAATGGCCAATCATCTAGCTGAATTTTGTGACCAGTTTTGTGTCTGTATATAAATCTTCTCCAAAGCCACCTAAGTGATTGATCTGAATGACAAGTATTATTATCTAGAGCCGTTACTAAAAAGTGAATTTCACCAGAGAACATTTGTATACAATTTGTACAAATTGATCCCTGAATTTCATGTAACATGGTGAATATTTTGAAACTAACTTGACTGTGTCTTGTTGCTGCAACAACGCCCAGTGAAATAGTTTCAAAATATTCACCATAATGTTAAAAACATAGGGCCTTAACCCTTTTATGATGAAGCCGGACAAACCGGCCTCTGCAGGGGTCTTGAGGAATGTCGATTAGTAGGGCAAGTGAAAACTATTTCTGAAAATTTACCACTGGAATGACTGGCTCGGTAAGCGAGCCAGTCATTCCAGTGGCAAAATTTCAAAATACAATTTTTTTGGCCTGCAATAAGACATTCAACAAGAAAATGTTTAGTTTTTTTGACAAGATTTAGTCATTAAAGGGGTAAATGTTAAGGACATAGGGCTTACAATTTGTACAATTGATGGACATTATAACCCTGTCTAGCAAAGTTAGAAATCGGAGGGGCATTGCTGGCAATGGATACCTCTATGTTTTTCTGACTGTAATAAATAAACAACAACGCTCGCTAACTGGTCCCATTAGACTATGGGACATATTCAGTATTTTAAAGATTCATTTGGAACGAGATTACATTATAGAGTACCTCAAGTTATTTAATAATTTTATGTCCCTCTCTTCCTGTGATAGCACTTTGAAAGAATGTGCACACCAGGCAGTCTTTGATGAGCTGTGTCAGAGGCCTTATCTGAGTTAAATATCACTGATGTGCTTAGCTGCATATGCAGTGCATTACGGTCAATCTATGGACAGTAACATCATTATTTTTAAGTTCATGGCAAATTATGAGGCTTGGTCTCCAAAATCATTTCTTTTTCTCAACTGACCTGTATTAACCCGTCTTTACTGACAAATTCTTAAGCTCATAATGACATCGTTATTGACAGGATTATAATGTCGATTCCGAACAGAAATATGCTGAAATAATTGTTGACTAGGGTATCAACAACATGCAGCCAAATTGTTTTTTTAAATCAGCCAAATCGTTTTAGGTTTCTTTGATAACTGTACTGAAAATAGAATGAAATAGACTATTACACTGTTTATTCATTTGAACAAGCAATCATGAAATGTTTTATTGTCATGTAAAGAATGAATGAGACCAATGATAGGAGTTGCGGCTCACAAACCACAGTGGGGGTGGGGGAGGTGATAATTACCCTGCATAAAAAGGCTAACATTTCAATTTCGCACTGATCTCAACATAATTATTTATCCAATGATCGATTTAAAAGCGCATTTATTTCTGAAGATAGTTGTGCGGAGAACCAACTTAATGTTTTGAAAGCACGTTGACTGAACGTTGTTGCTACCTAAGGAAACAATTACGTTCAGTCAAATTGTTTTTAAATAATGAGCCAGGGCATTTCCAGAACGTTAGGATGCATTGAGCAGGGTTAAATAGATAATCGGAGTGATATCAATAAAACTCCAAATGCAAAATTAACCCGTTTCCTTCTAGCAGGGCTGAAGAAACTAGTGAAATTATGCAGTGATCCATCACTGCGTGTATGTATTGAAACAAGACTGGATTTTTGTGAGAAATCTTGTAGCCTGCTTGGCAATTATCATATTATGTTAGTTGAAACCTGTTGCTATTTAGGGTAGCAGCAACTTTCAGTCATGAGTATTTATCTGTAGGGAACTGAAATATTTAATATGATGATAGTCCGAGTTTGTTTACATTTCTCTCAGCGTATATAACGAGTTGTTGCTTCGCCGCCCATTCACTCACCACCCACCCCCATATGTAATGCTATTTTGTCACATGTATTGAAGCCACTCTATTTTGCATCAAAGTAAAATAGCCATTATGGAGTGTGTTTGGACAATGATGTTGCTGGAATGAGTTGCTAAATTGTTGCTAACAATTCAGTCGCATTGGCAGGAATTCAATAATGATGATTAAACCAGGTTTAGCTTTATTAGTTTTATAGATAGGGCGATATCTCCAACTGTTCATTGTTTGAGAGCTAGGTCACGCCCCGTGCAAGAGGTGTAGCCTAAATTAAATTTTAAATAATTGCCCGTGTTCTATGTCTATTCAGCGCCATGCCCAATTTGGCCGGGTTGTAGCCTAAGCGCTGAGGCTGATATTCCTCCATGCTTGGACAATCTGTATTAGTGAGAGAACTCAAAGCCGATGGTATGATTTTGTCCAAATTGCGCCGTAGATTGGAATTTATATAGTCAATGATAGTATTTAATTATGTACCTATGATCATTCCGTTGCTGAATTATGTTGCAAAAACAAAACACAGGCATTATTTTTAGAGGTCAAATTTGGTAGTTTGTTCATTATTGAAGCTAGTCAATTTGGGTTGTTTTTGGCTCTTGATCATGAAAGGGTCTGTATTGCAAACTATTTGTACACTGCCGTTAATAAAGAAGTGTGCTCCTGTACCGCACTTCTGGCTAACGTAAGGTGCCCATAAAATTAACCCACCAATTTCGATTGTCCCCTACACATTTTGTGGCTGTTCTTTAAATTATAGTGTTCCAATGTTTCTTTTTGATGATGATGTTGCGGAATGTTGTTGCTCTCGGGCACAGCAGCAGCATCTTAGCAACCGGGAATTCAGAAGCATTGGCCACGCTGTTTAAAGGGTGGGACAAATTGGATATTTTTTAAATCTGCAATCAAATGTCATGACATTTTAAATACCCAAGGCTGTTCATTTTGACGTTGCAAGATCATACACATATATCAATGTATTAGCTGATGTTGGTGCATGCATTTTGCACTCGGTACCATTCCATCTTGTGTCATCATACAATAGGATCACATTATAATATAATACAGAGAGAGAGAGGACGGCATTGAGGGAAGGTGGGAGAGGATGGCAGGAGCGAGGGAGGGATTGAGGGAAGGGAGAAGGGTAGGAGCAGGAGACGGAGGGGAGGGGGTGAGGGTGGAGAGACAGAGAGGATAATGTTTCAAAAATAGTCTTCTTTCGATATGCATACGGACATTTTCCAAGACTACCAAAGAAGCCGTTTGGGGCAGCGTAAGCGTTAAAGAGTTAGCTAGATAGATAGAGTTATTACACAATAGGCAATTGACCTTTGAGTGAATACAATGCTATTTATTATGCATTGCATGGCGGACAAATTATTTGCATTGTCCACACAGATGTCGCAACCCCCTCCTCCGACACCCCCACCCCCTAAACACACACTTGCAGTGCGCGCATGCTTTGTATGTGGATAACTATTACAAATGTGGTGGAAAAAGTACTATAATATATGCTGACATTTACTCCTTTATTGACCAAGTTTAGTCAATGAAAACATTGTTATTGAAGGCAGCAACAGCGTTCACTAGAACATAGATTCCGATGTTTGTTGATGGTGGTTTTTAAGCATTAGCGGTCAATTGCCGTATAGGACCACTTGACCTTTATTACGGGTTGTTAAAAAACCCAGCTATTGGTGATTGGTTCTTAAATATTAGCGGCGCGGTTATTGCATATGATCCCCATATCTAAGTGCACCACTTGAGTTGTGATTCTAAGAACACATTGCTATTCCTGCATAGGACCACCCATCTAAGCGATTATTTAGCCTAATGCATAGGAATACCTATCTAAGGTAGACCACTTGAGTTTTATTGATAACCGCCACGCATATATACGGTTGAAACGAGTCAGAGGGAGAGGGAGGAGAGATAGAGAGAGAGGGGGGAGGGTGTGGGGCGGGTGGCGGGGGGGGGGGGGTGGGGTGGGGGGGGGAGGTAGTTGAAGGGACGAGGGAGATAGCGTTGCATCAACTATGTGATGATATAGAATATATCATATTGTTCCAGCCCTAATACGTCTACAATTGCTAACCGCAACATGTTTTTGTTGCAACAGTCATGTTCTAACGCTATGAAATACTAAACGATATCAGTTGCGTGTTGCTATTCCTGCTAGTTGATGAAAAATTACTACAATTACATAACGCATAGCAGCATTTGAAAGCAGCATTTGAACGTGAAACTTACATAAATTCTGGTAATATTTGGATAAATCACTCTGTTTCAGCCTTAATAACTTTGCAAGGACTAGTAGCAAGAGGTTTGTGTTGCCAGGGTCGTATTCAGAGGTGTACACATACTAAGACAGCTGAGATATGTGTTACAATTGTTACTAGTTCATTAATTATTAATACGATTACATAGCGTGCTTGGCACATGCAACTTGTAAAAATTAGCGGAAATTAAGGAAAAGATCGCTATGTTCCAGCATTAATAACGTTTCAACGACCACTAGCAACAGCTTTCTGTTGCATGGCTGGTGTTCATAGATTATGAAATACTAAGAAACTCGAGTTTTGCTTTGCTACTTCTATTAATTAATTAATTATTGATACGCTTGCATAGCGTGTTGAATGTGATAATTGTAAAAAAATTCAGGAAAATATTGAATATTATGGAAGTGGACCACTTGAATTTTATTGATGGCGATTCTCAAATACAGGGCTCTTAGAGACAGTAACAATTTTCGCTAAGACAGAGATGCTGATGTATGATGACGGTGGTTCTTAGCTCAAATACGTTCTATGACCACCTCTGTAAGTGAACCGCTTCAGTGGTGGTTCTCAAACCCATTGCTATTACAGTATAGGACGCTATATCTACGCACTTAATTAGCCTAACGCATTAGTCTACCTATCTAAGGTGGACCACTTGAGTCTTATTGGTGATGCTTCTAAAAAACATTGCTATTTGTGGTTATTGTGAAACATGTTGCATCTTAAACCAGCCATGGATCCCGGAATGCTATGACCTTTGTCATATCAGCGTGGGCATAGATGCACGAGTGTTTGAAAACTAGAAGATAATCTGTCCATAAACGGCCGAGATATGAACTTCCGAAATTACTACATCATATATAGTAAAGGTCTAATTTTAAGAGGTGTTCCTTAATAGACAGATTAGATCTGTTACAGTTTCTGCCGTCGAGCAGATTTATGGTGACAACTTTAGATTTCACACTCCTGTTCCTTGTAGCCGAATGTCCAAGTTTATTTAGCAACATGGTTTGGTAGACTGAGTTGTTTCTTTAAAAATAATCTGACTGAAGGTCATTGCTGCGGGAGGAACAACTTTCAGTCAAACACATTACAAAAAATTCAACAACATAGATGTCAGAGCACACAATAATATCTTAAATATTTAGGCATCAGCGGAAAAGAGGTCAATCTAGTAATAATGATTTTATATAGCTTTCATGATAAAGCTCCATCAGATGGATATTCAGGCTTATAACCAGGAAGATATTTATTACCCAAAGACGAACACGTGCTCTGGCGCCAAAAGATGGTTATTCTTTAAAAGGGGTGGTGGTATGATGAGAAGCCGTAAGCAACCACCATCTTTTGGTCCAAGAAAGCTGCATAGTATAGCGAATAAGTTGTATTAACTGACTATATGTCTTTAACAACCACTTTTTGATGGACCATACAGTGCCCATTAAAAACAGGCTTGAGTGATCTTGCACACTTAAATGCGCTATTATACTCTTCTCTTAATAGAGCGGATTAGTGATTTAGCTTTTAACACTTTGAACCCTAAAGTGCTAAAATCTTGTTTTCCTGATAATACTAGAAGTATTGTGTAAGTTGATGAATGTATTGAAAGAGATTTGACTGGAAACTGTGGCCATAGGCGTCATATATCCCTACCCAACCCCTCCAACCAGTTTCAGAATCTTATCTATTCAGTTTTCTTGAATTGACAAATGCGTGGCGTGGCGTGTTTCAATACTAGAAGCGTGACAGTAAAAGTAGCTCCTGTCTCAATTAGCTACATCAGTTGGTGACAACTTTAGATTTCACCCTTTACCCCTTCTTCAGTGCATATGAAATGGTCTTGCGAAATGTCCATTTGCAAACTAAGAGAAGACTATTTATGAAAGTTTACAACTGGAATGATTAGCTCGATAACTGAGCCAGTCACTCCAGTGGTAAATTTTCAAAATAGTCTTCTCTTGGTCTAGAAATGGATATTTTCCATGAGAAAATTTAAATTTTCTTGAACAAATTTAAAAATTGGAACAGAAAGGCAATCTTAACATTCTATTTAAAAGAGCTACCATCGCAACTCCTCCTAGCCCATTTCACGCAGAAACTTGAAACTTCTGGTATGATTACACATATGGCCATGGATGTGCATGGCACTTTTGAAAGTTTGTCATGACGCCAAGGGGTGGGGACTGTGGGTAAAAAATGTAATTTATGCAAAGGTGGTCATGTCACATATCATTGTCAAGCCAATGATGAATAGACTACAATACAAGGAATTATTTTTATCTTGGGTCCAACTTAGGGTAGGGGGCGGGGACACAAGTGGGCACCAATCGATTGTAACGCAACTCATCCTAGACCATTTCACAGAGACCTTTATACCTTCGGTATGATTACACATATTGCGAGGAATGTGCATGCCACTTTTGAAATTTTGTCATGACCGCATGGGGTGGGGACTGTGAGTCAAAACTTTAATTTATCCAAACATGGTCATGTCACATATCATTTTGAAGCCAATGATGAGTAGACTACAGTACAATGAATTATTTCGATCTTGGGTCTAACTGAGGGTAGTGGGGATCAGAAGTGGGCTCAATCGATTGATACACAACTCCTCCTAGACCATTTCACATAGAAGCTTGAAACATTTGGTATCATTGCACATATGGACAGGGATTTGCATGACACTTTTGGAATTTTGGCATGACCCCAAATGTCATGTTGCATATCATTTTCAAGCCAATGGTAAGTAGTCTACAGTACAAGGAATTATTTTGATCTTGGGTCATACTGAGGGTGGGAGGCGGGGTCAAAATTTCAAACGTGGGCACCAATCAATTGTAATGCAACTCCTCCTAGACCTCTTCAGATAGAAACTAGAAACTTTGGAGATGATTGCACATCTGGCCTGGGATTTGCATGACACTTTTTAAATTATATCATGAACACCAGGGATTGGGACTGTGGGTACAAAATTTAATTTATCCAAAGGTGGTCATGTCACATATCATTTTCAAGCCAACGATGAGTAGACAACAATACAAGGAATTATTTTGATCTTGCGTCAAACTGAGGGTATAGGGCGGGGTCAAAAGTAGGCACAAATCGATTGTCATGCAACTCCTAGAGCATTTGACATCTAAATATGTATTATACTGATTGTTTTTTAAAATGTTTCTTCTTTTTTCAGACTATGAACTTTAATTATGTTTGGACCATTTGCCAGTTGTCATTAAATGACTTCACGTTACGCCTGGGCAGATAAGATTTATGGTTCAGTCTCCAAGCTATGCTTGCCCAATGGGTAGTACCACCGGTGTTTCGAATTCACATGTTGATTGTCAAGTTTCAAAATGTGACTATCCAGTGGTCCATCATATCCTGTGATGTACAATTAATATACAGTACAGGTCAGCTATTTGCTATCTTCTGATAGGTCTTGTGGAATTGTGGTATGACCCCAAGTGATGGGAAATGTGGAGTAAAAAATAAAAAATTTCCAAAGGTGGTCATGTCACATATCGTTTTGAAGTCAATGATGAGTAGACTACAGTACATGGAATTATTTTGATCTTGGGTCAAACGAGGGTATGGGGCAGGGTCAAAAGTGGGCACAAATCAATTGTAACACAAATCCGCCTAGACCATGTCACATAGAAATTTATGATTAAACATATGGCCAGAGATGTGCATGACACATTGGAATTTTGATATCAGCCACAGGAGTGGGGGAAATGGTGGGCAGAAAATAAATTTTATCAAATGTGGTCATGTCACATATCATTTTGAAGCATGTAGTTAGTAGACTACAGTACAACACATTATTTTGTTCTTGAGTCAATCTGCGGGCAGTGAGCAGGAGTCAAATGGGCAATCTAATTCTATATATGTACATTGCTTGGATATTGTTTCTTCACAGAATAGTTAGTCCTGCACAGACCGTGTCCTACAGCAGCCGGTTCCTTGGGTAACTTAAAAATGCAAGGTATTGCTATCTTCTAATACCTCTTGTCCTGCTAGTTACTTCTCCCGAAGCACCAGGTATAGAACAGTCAAACTGGTTCCATGTTACCAGATTTAGTGTCCAAAGAAATCCCTGATTAACCTGTTTACTGCTGAATGACCAATCATCTAGCTGATTTTCTGACCAGTTTTGTGTATATAGATCTTCTCCAAAACCACCTAGGCGATTGATCAGAAAGACAAGAAATATTATCTAAAGAAGTTCTAGAAAAACAGAGTTTCACCAGATAACTAGATTGTACATGAAGTACAAGAAAAGAATGTCTAGTTCAAGTGCAGGTATTCTTGGAAGCCGTATATCTGTTCATGGAACAGATCTAGTTATTATTATTATTATTATTATTATTATTCCACCGCCAGCCATTTCCAGCAAGTAGATTGAACCAAAACTCTGAAACCAGCAGGTCAGTCAATACAAGACTCGGCAACTATGGTCTAGATGCCAACTAGGATCGAAATTAATCAAAGAGAACATGATGCACTCAGGGATTTGGCGGCCATCTTGATGACGTCATGAATAACAAAATAATCTTCTCCTCTGGAACTTCTAAAGCGATCTGGCTAAATTTTTTGGAAATATAATAAGTCAATGGCGGCAAGTGAAATTTGTTCGCAAAAACTTGATTGGTCAAACAGTCTCGGCACCATGGACCAATCAAGTTCGGGCCATTTTGAACTTTTTTATTTGATGGATTTTGATGGGAAAAATTGCTATACATATGTTAGTTGACCGTCTGCAGAGTGTGTGTGAAAATGAACGAGATCTATTTGTAAAGTGCAGAAATATTTAGATTTTAATTTTCCTCTTTATTATGTAGTAGAAGACAGTTTGCTAGAGGCTCTAATAAAAATGATTAATGTGACATTTTATTGTCATTTTATATCTGGTTACCATGGGGGTAGCAAATGGCATTTGCTACTGTAAGTGCTCTAGGTAAACATATTAATATAATAGGGATTTAATTGCCATTTAATACCAATTGACAACCTGGCTGATTAGCCCATGAACTTAGTAATGCCAATATAAAACTTGCACTTATTGTAGATGCTAAGGATACATGCTGACTATTTTTCAAAACAATTTGACTGAAAGTTGTTCCTGCCTATTAACCCTTCTACTAGTAAAATAATAGATTGGTATTAACCTTTATACTGAAGAATGCTAACTTTTACTTGGAATCCTTCTAGAAATTGTTCTGATTATTCTCTTTTATTATTATTATTATTATTATTATTATTATTATTACTATTCCTCTTCTATCAGCTTCTTTTGAGCCATGGATCCCGGAATGTTATGACCTTTGTCATATCAGCGTGGGCATAGATGAACGAGTGTTTGAAAACTAGAAGATAATCTGTCCATAAACAGCCGAGATATGAACTTCCGCAATTACTACATCATATATAGCAAAGGTCTAATTTCAGAGGTGTTCCTTAATAGACAGGTTAGATCTGTTACAGTTTCCGCTGTCGAGCAGACTTATGGTGACAACTTTAGATTTCACACTCCTCTTCCTTGTAGCCGAATGTCCAAGTTTATTTAGCAACATGGTTTGGTAGACTGAGTTGTTTCTTTAAAAATAATTTGGCTGAAGGTCATTGCTGTGGGAGGAACAACTTTCAGTCAAACACATTACAAAAAATTCAACAACATAGATTTCAGAGCACCCAATAATATCTTAAATATTTAGGCATCAGCAGAAAAAGGTCAATCTAGTAATGATGATTTTATATAGCTTTCATGATAAAGCTCCATCAAATGGAAATTCAGGCTTGTAGCCAGAAAGATATTTATTACCCAAAGACGAACACGTGCTCTGGCGCCAAAAGATGGTTATTCTTTAAAAGGGGTGGTGGTATGACGAGAAGCCGTAAGCAACCAACATCTTTTGGTCCAAGAACGCTGCATAGTATAGCGAATAAGTTGTATTAGCTGACTATCTGTCTTTAACAACCACTTTTTGATGGACCATACAGTGCCCATTATAAACAGGCTTGAGTGATCTTGCAGCTTAAATGCGCTATTATACTCTTCTCTTAATAGAGCGGATTAGTGATTTAGCTTTTAACACTTTGAACCCTAAAGTGCTAAAATCTTATTTTTCTGATAATACTAGAAGTATTGTGTAAGTTGATGAATGTATTGAAAGAAATTTTACCGGAAACTGTGGCCACAGCCGTCATATATCCCTACCCAAGCCCTCCAACCAGTTTCAGAATCTTATCTCTTTTTAGTTTTCTTGAGTTGACAAATGCGTGGTGTGTTTCAATACTAGAAGCGTGACAGTACAAGTAGTTCCTGTCTCAATTAGCTACATCAGTCGGTGACAACTTTAGATTTCACCCGTTACCCCTTCTTCAGTGCATCTGAAATGGTCTTGCGAAATGTCAATTTGCAAACTAAGAGAAGACTATTTATGAAAGTTTACAACTGAAATGATTAGCTCGATAACCGAGCCAGTCACTCCAGTGGTAAATTTTCAAAATAGTCTTCTCTTGGTCTAGAAATGGATATTTTCCATGAGAAAATTTAGAGTTTCTTGTACAAATTTAAAAATTGCAACAGAAAGGCAAACTTAACAGTCTATTTAAAAGAGCTACCATCGCAACACCTCCTAGCCCATTTCACGCATAAACTTGAAACTTCTGGTATGATTACACATATGGCCCTGGATGTGCATGGTACTTTTGAAATGTTATATATCCCTACCCAAGCCCACCAACCAGTTTCAGAATCTTATCCATTCAGTTTTCTTGAGTTGACAAATGCGTGGTGTGTTTCAATACTAGAAGCGTGACAGTAAAAG
>JAVVLW010004113.1:0-24889 GCA_034401795.1 Chaetoderma sp. LZ-2023a | reverse complement strand
GCGTCAATAAAATAAAAATACATATACTGCCAGAGCCGTGCTGGAGTCAGAGTACAATAGGCGTAACAGCCTAGGATTGATTGTGACAGATGCATCCACAGATAGTCCCATATGAATCATCAGTGTGTCGGTATATCAGACATGTGAAAGCTGGTCGGCCAATCCTTGACTTTTAGTCTTGGTGCGGTGGTCCAGTAGAAAGATGTCTGGTTGCTGATGCTATGCAGAGTTGCAGAATGGCGGTTCAATCCCCCGACCGGGAGATGGTGATCAACAAATTAAACTAACGGGTGCAGCACTGTCGGCTAAGTTAGCACATGGAAATTGAAGCCGCACGTTGCCAGTGCGTCAATAAAATAAAAATACATATACTGCCAGAGCCGTGCTGGAGTCAGAGTACAATAGGCGTAAAAGCCTAGGATTGAGTGTGACAGATGCATCCACAGATAGTCCCATATGAATCGTCAGTGTGTCAGTATATCAGACATGTGAAAGCTGGTCGGCCAATCCTTGACTTTTAGTCTTGGTGCGGTGGTCCAGCGGAAAGATGTCTGGTTGCTGATGCTATGCGGAGTTGCAGAATGGCGGTTCGATCCCCCGACCGGGGGATGGTGATCAACAAATTAAACTAACGGGGGCATCACTGTCGGCTAAGTTAGCACATGGAAATTGAAGCCGCACGTTGCCAGTGCATCAATAAAATAAAAATACATATACTGCCAGAGCCGTACTGGAGTCAGAATACAATAGGCGTAAAAGCCTAGGATTGATTGTGACAGATGCATCCACAGATAGTCCCATATGAATCGTCAGTGTGTCAGTATATCAGACATGTGAAAGCTGGTCGGCCAATCCTTGACTTTTAATCTTAGTGCGGTGGTCCAGCGGAAAGATGCCTGGTTGCTGATGCTATGCAGAGTTGCAGAATGGCGGTTCGATGCCCCGACCGGGAGATGGTGATCAACAAATTAAACTAACGGGTGCATCACTGTCGGCTAAGTTAGCACATGGAAATTGAAGCCGCACGTTGCCAGTGCGTCAATAAAATAAAAATACATATACTGCCAGAGCCGTGCTGGAATCAGAGTAAAAGCCTAGGATTGAGTGTGACAGATGCATCTTCAGATAGTCCCATATGAATCGTCAGTGTGTCAGTATATCACACATGTGAAAGCTGGTCGGCCAATCCTTGACTTGTAGTCTTGGTGCGGTGGTCCAGCGGAAAGATGTCTGGTTGCTGATGCTATGCGGAGTTGCAGAATGGCGGTTCGATCCCCCGACTGGGAGATGGTGATCAACAAATTAAACTAACGGGTGCAGCACTGTCGGCTAAGTTAGCACATGAAAATTGAAGCCGCACGTTGCCAGTGCGTCAATAAAATAAAAATACATATACTGCCAGAGCCGTGCTGGAGTCAGAGTACAATAGGCGTAAAAGCCTAGGATTGATTGTGACAGATGCATCCACAGATAGTCCCATATGAATCATCAGTGTGTCGGTATATCAGACATGTGAAAGCTGGTCGGCCAATCCTTGACTTTTAGTCTTGGTGCGGTGGTCCAGTAGAAAGATGTCTGGTTGCTGATGCTATGCAGAGTTGCAGAATGGCGGTTCGATCCCCCGACCGGGAGATGGTGATCAACAAATTAAACTAACGGGTGCAGCACTGTCGGCTAAGTTAGCACATGGAAATTGAAGCCGCACGTTGCCAGTGCATCAATAAAATAAAAATACATATACTGCCAGAGCCGTGCTGGAGTCAGAATACAATAGGCGTAAAAGCCTAGGATTGATTGTGACAGATGCATCCACAGATAGTCCCATATGAATCGTCAGTGTGTCAGTATATCAGACATGTGAAAGCTGGTCGGCCAATCCTTGACTTTTTAGTCTTTGTGCGGTGGTCCAGTGGAAAGATACCTGGTTGCTGATGCTATGCGGAGTTGCAGAATGGCGGTTCGATCCCCCGACCGGGAGATGGTGATCAACAAATTAAACTAATGGGTGCATCACTGTCGGCTAAATTAGCACATGGAAATTGAAGCCGCACGTTGCCAGTGTGTCAATAAAATAAAAATACATATACTGCCAGAGCCGTGCTGGAGTCAGAGTACAATAGGCGTAAAAGCCTAGGATTGATTGTGACAGATGCATCCACAGATAGTCCCATATGAATCGTCAGTGTGTCAGTATATCAGACATGTGAAAGCTGGTCGGCCAATCCTTGACTTTTTAGTCTTGGTGCCGTGGTCCAGTGGAAAGATGCCTGGTTGCTGATGCGATGCGGAGTTGCAGAATGGCGGTTCGATCCCCTGACCGGGAGATGGTGATCAACAAATTAAACTAACGGGTGCATCACTGTCGGCTAAGTTAGCACATGGAAATTGAAGCTGCACGTTGCCAGTGCATCAATAAAATAAAAATATATATACTGCCAGAGCCGTGCTGGAGTCAGAGTACAATAGGCGTAAAAGCCTAGGATTGAGTGTGACAGATGCATCCACAGATAGTCCCATATGAATCGTCAGTGTGTCAGTATATCAGACATGTGAAAGCTGGTCGGCCAATCCTTGACTTGTAGTCTTGGTGCGGTGGTCCAGCAGAAAGATGTCTGGTTGCTGATGCTATGCGGAGTTGCAGAATGGCGGTTCGATCCCCCGACCGGGAGATGGAGATCAACAAATTAAACTAACGGGTGCAGCACTGTCGGCTAAGTTAGCACATGGAAATTGAAGCCGCACGTTGCCAGTGCGTCAATAAAATAAAAATACATATACTGCCAGAGCCGTGCTGGAGCCAGAGTACAATAGGCGTAAAAGCCTAGGATTGATTGTGACAGATGCATCCACAGATAGCCCCATATGAATCATCAGTGTGTCAGTATATCAGACATGTGAAAGCTGGTCGGCCAATCCTTGACTTTTTAGTCTTGGTGCGGTGGTCCAGTGGAAAGATGCCTGGTTGCTGATGCTATGCGGAGTTGCAGAATGGCGGTTCGATCGCCCGACCGGGAGATGGTGATCAACTAATTAAACTAACGGGTGCATCACTGTCGGCTAAGTTAGCACATGGAAATTGAAGCCGCACGTTGCCAGTGCGTCAATAAAATAAAAACACATATACTGCCAGAGCCGTGCTGGAGTCAGAGTACAATAGGCGTAAAAGCCTAGGATTGATTGTGACAGATGCATCCACAGATAGTCCCATATGAATCGTCAGTGTGTCAGTATATCAGACATGTGAAAGCTGGTCGGCCAATCCTTGCCTTTTTAGTCATGGTGCGGTGGTCCAGTGGAAAGATACCTGGTTGCTGATGCTATGCGGAGTTGCAGAATGGCGGTTCGATCACCCGACCGGGAGATGGTGATCAACAAATTAAACTAACGGGTGCATCACTGTCGGCTAAGTTAGCACATGGAAATTGAAGCCGCACGTTGCCAGTGCATCAATAAAATAAAAATACATATACTGCCAGAGCCGTGCTGGAGTCAGAGTACAATAGGCGTAAAAGCCTAGGATTGATTGTGACAGATGCATCCACAGATAGTCCCATATGAATCGTCAGTGTGTCAGTATATCAGACATGTGAAAGCTGGTCAGCCAATCCTTGACTTTTTAGTCTTGGTGCGGTGGTCCAGTGGAAAGATGCCTGGTTGCTGATGCTATGCGGAGTTGCAAAATGGCGGTTCGATCCCCCGACCGGGAGATGGTGATCAACAAATTAAACTAACGGGTGCATCACTGTCGGCTAAGTTAGCACATGGAAATTGAAGCCGCACGTTGCCAGTGCGTCAATAAAATAAAAATACATATACTGCCAGAGCCGTGCTGGAGTCAGAGTACAATAGGCGTAAAAGCCTAGGATTGAGTGTGACAGATGCATCCACAGATAGTCCCATATGAATCGTCAGTGTGTCAGTATATCAGACATGTGAAAGCTGGTCGGCAAATCCTTGACTTTTAGTCTTGGTGTGGTGGTCCAGCGGAAAGATATCTGGTTGCTGATGGTATGCGGAGTTGCAGAATGGCGGTTCGATCCCCCGACCGGGAGATGGTGATCAACAAATTAAACTAACGGGTGCAGCACTGTCGGCTAAGTTAGCACATGGAAATTGAAGCCGTACGTTGCCAGTGCGTCAATAAAATAAAAATACATATACTGCCAGAGCCGTGCTGGAGTCAGAGTACAATAGGCGTAAAAGCCTAGGATTGATTGTGTCAGATGCATCCACAGATAGTCCCATATGAATCGTCAGTGTGTCAGAATATCAGACATGTTTAAGCTGGTCGGCCAATCCTTGACTTTTAACCTTGGTGCGGTGGTCCAGCGGAAAGATGTCTGGATGCTGATGCTATGCGGAGTTGCAGAATGGCGGTTCGATCCCCCGACCGGGAGATGGTGATCAACAAATTAAACTAATGGTTGCATCACTGTCGGCTAAATTAGCACATGGAAATTGAAGCCGCACGTTGCCAGTGTGTCAATAAAATAAAAATACATATACTGCCAGAGCCGTGCTGGAGTCAGAGTACAATAGGCGTAAAAGCCTAGGATTGATTGTGACAGATGCATCCACAGATAGTCCCATATGAATCGTCAGTGTGTCAGTATATCAGACATGTGAAAGCTGGTCGGCCAATCCTTGACTTTTTAGTCTTGGTGCCGTGGTCCAGTGGAAAGATGCCTGGTTGCTGATGCTATGCGGAGTTGCAGAATGGCGGTTCGATCCCCCGACCGGGAGATGGTGATCAACAAATTAAACTAACGGGTGCATCACTGTCGGCTAAGTTAGCACATGGAAATTGAAGCTGCACGTTGCCAGTGCATCAATAAAATAAAAATATATATACTGCCAGAGCCGTGCTGGAGTCAGAGTACAATAGGCGTAAAAGCCTAGGATTGAGTGTGACAGATGCATCCACAGATAGTCCCATATGAATCGTCAGTGTGTCAGTATATCAGACATGTGAAAGCTGGTCGGCCAATCCTTGACTTTTTAGTCTTGGTGCGGTGGTCCAGTGGAAAGATGCCTGGTTGCTGATGCTATGCGGAGTTGCAGAATGGCGGTTCGATCGCCCGACCGGGAGATGGTGATCAACTAATTAAACTAACGGGTGCATCACTGTCGGCTAAGTTAGCACATGGAAATTGAAGCCGCACGTTGCCAGTGCGTCAATAAAATAAAAACACATATACTGCCAGAGCCGTGCTGGAGTCAGAGTACAATAGGCGTAAAAGCCTAGGATTGATTGTGACAGATGCATCCACAGATAGTCCCATATGAATCGTCAGTGTGTCAGTATATCAGACATGTGAAAGCTGGTCGGCCAATCCTTGCCTTTTTAGTCATGGTGCGGTGGTCCAGTGGAAAGATACCTGGTTGCTGATGCTATGCGGAGTTGCAGAATGGCGGTTCGATCCCCCGACCGGGAGATGGTGATCAACAAATTTAACTAACGGGTGCAGCACTGTCGGCTAAGTTAGCACATGGAAATTGAAGCCGTACGTTGCCAGTGCGTCAATAAAATAAAAATACATATACTGCCAGAGCCGTGCTGGAGTCAGAGTACAATAGGCGTAAAAGCCTAGGATTGATTGTGTCAGATGCATCCACAGATAGTCCCATATGAATCGTCAGTGTGTCAGAATATCAGACATGTTTAAGCTGGTCGGCCAATCCTTGACTTTTAACCTTGGTGCGGTGGTCCAGCGGAAAGATGTCTGGATGCTGATGCTATGCGGAGTTGCAGAATGGCGGTTCGATCCCCCGACCGGGAGATGGTGATCAACAAATTAAACTAATGGGTGCATCACTGTCGGCTAAATTAGCACATGGAAATTGAAGCCGCACGTTGCCAGTGTGTCAATAAAATAAAAATACATATACTGCCAGAGCCGTGCTGGAGTCAGAGTACAATAGGCGTAAAAGCCTAGGATTGATTGTGACAGATGCATCCACAGATAGTCCCATATGAATCGTCAGTGTGTCAGTATATCAGACATGTGAAAGCTGGTCGGCCAATCCTTGACTTTTTAGTCTTGGTGCCGTGGTCCAGTGGAAAGATGCCTGGTTGCTGATGCTATGCGGAGTTGCAGAATGGCGGTTCGATCCCCCGACCGGGAGATGGTGATCAACAAATTAAACTAACGGGTGCATCACTGTCGGCTAAGTTAGCACATGGAAATTGAAGCTGCACGTTGCCAGTGCATCAATAAAATAAAAATATATATACTGCCAGAGCCGTGCTGGAGTCAGAGTACAATAGGCGTAAAAGCCTAGGATTGAGTGTGACAGATGCATCCACAGATAGTCCCATATGAATCGTCAGTGTGTCAGTATATCAGACATGTGAAAGCTGGTCGGCCAATCCTTGACTTGTAGTCTTGGTGCGGTGGTCCAGCAGAAAGATGTCTGGTTGCTGATGCTATGCGGAGTTGCAGAATGGCGGTTCGATCCCCCGACCGGGAGATGGAGATCAACAAATTAAACTAACGGGTGCAGCACTGTCGGCTAAGTTAGCACATGGAAATTGAAGCCGCACGTTGCCAGTGCGTCAATAAAATAAAAATACATATACTGCCAGAGCCATGCTGGAGCCAGAGTACAATAGGCGTAAAAGCCTAGGATTGATTGTGACAGATGCATCCACAGATAGCCCCATATGAATCATCAGTGTGTCAGTATATCAGACATGTGAAAGCTGGTCGGCCAATCCTTGACTTTTTAGTCTTGGTGCGGTGGTCCAGTGGAAAGATGCCTGGTTGCTGATGCTATGCGGAGTTGCAGAATGGCGGTTCGATCGCCCGACCGGGAGATGGTGATCAACTAATTAAACTAACGGGTGCATCACTGTCGGCTAAGTTAGCACATGGAAATTGAAGCCGCACGTTGCCAGTGCGTCAATAAAATAAAAACACATATACTGCCAGAGCCGTGCTGGAGTCAGAGTACAATAGGCGTAAAAGCCTAGGATTGATTGTGACAGATGCATCCACAGATAGTCCCATATGAATCGTCAGTGTGTCAGTATATCACACATGTGAAAGCTGGTCGGCCAATCCTTGCCTTTTTAGTCATGGTGCGGTGGTCCAGTGGAAAGATACCTGGTTGCTGATGCTATGCGGAGTTGCAGAATGGCAGTTCGATCACCCGACCGGGAGATGGTGATCAACAAATTAAACTAACGGGTGCATCACTGTCGGCTAAGTTAGCACATGGAAATTGAAGCCGCACGTTGCCAGTGCATCAATAAAATAAAAATACATATACTGCCAGAGCCGTGCTGGAGTCAGAGTACAATAGGCGTAAAAGCCTAGGATTGAGTGTGACAAATGCATCCACAGATAGTCCCATATGAATCGTCAGTGTGTCAGTATATCAGACATGTGAAAGCTGGTCGGCAAATCCTTGACTTTTAGTCTTGGTGCGGTGGTCCAGCGGAAAGATATCTGGTTGCTGATGGTATGCGGAGTTGCAGAATGGCGGTTCGATCCCCCGACCGGGAGATGGTGATCAACAAATTAAACTAACGGGTGCAGCACTGTCGGCTAAGTTAGCACATGGAAATTGAAGCCGTACGTTGCCAGTGCGTCAATAAAATAAAAATACATATACTGCCAGAGCCGTGCTGGAGTCAGAGTACAATAGGCGTAAAAGCCTAGGATTGATTGTGTCAGATGCATCCACAGATAGTCCCATATGAATCGTCAGTGTGTCAGAATATCAGACATGTTTAAGCTGGTCGGCCAATCCTTTACTTTTAACCTTGGTGCGGTGGTCCAGCGGAAAGATGTCTGGATGCTGATGCTATGCGGAGTTGCAGAATGGCGGTTCGATCCCCCGACCAGGAGATGGTGATCAACAAATTAAACTAACGGGTGCATCACTGTCGGCTAAGTTAGCACATGGAAATTGAAGCCGCACGTTGCCAGTGCGTCAATAAAATAAAAATACATATACTGCCAGAGCCGTGCTGGAATCTGAGTAAAAGCCTAGGATTGAGTGTGACAGATGCATCCACAGATAGTCCCATATGAATCGTCAGTGTGTCAGTATATCAGACATGTGAAAGCTGGTCGGCCAATCCTTGACTTTTTAGTCTTGGTGCGGTGGTCCAGCGGAAAGATGTCTGGTTGCTGATGCTATGCGGAGTTGCAGAATGGCGGTTCGATCCCCCGACCGGGAGATGGTGATCAACAAATTAAACTAACGGGTGCAGCACTGTCGGCTAAGTTAGCACATGGAAATTGAAGCCGCACATTGCCAGTGCGTCAATAAAATAAAAATACATATACTGCCAGAGCCGTGCTGGAGTCAGAGTACAATAGGCGTAAAAGCCTAGGATTGAGTGTGACAGATGCATCCACAGATAGTCCCATATGAATCGTCAGTGTGTCAGGATATCAGACATGTGAAAGCTGGTCGGCCAATCCTTGACTTTTTAGTCTTGGTGCGGTGGTCCAGCGGAAAGATGTCTGGTTGCTGATGCTATGCGGAGTTGCAGAATGGCGGTTCGATCCCCCGACCGGGAGATGGTGATCAACAAATTAAACTAACGGGTGCAGCACTGTCGGCTAAGTTAGCACATGGAAATTGAAGCCGCACATTGCCAGTGCGTCAATAAAATAAAAATACATATACTGCCAGAGCCGTGCTGGAGTCAGAGTACAATAGGCGTAAAAGCCTAGGATTGATTGTGACAGATGCATCCACAGATAGTCCCATATGAATCGTCAGTGTGTCAGGATATCAGACATGTGAAAGCTGGTCGGCCAATCCTTGACTTTTTAGTCTTGGTGCGGTGGTCCAGCGGAAAGATGTCTGGTTGCTGATGCTATGCGGAGTTGCAGCATGGCGGTTCGATGCCCCGACCGGGAGATGGTGATCAACAAATTAAACTAACGGGTGCAGCACTGTCGGCTAAGTTAGCACATGGAAATTGAAGCCGCACATTGCCAGTGCGTCAATAAAATAAAAATACATATACTGCCAGAGCCGTGCTGGAGTCAGAGTACAATAGGCGTAAAAGCCTAGGATTGAGTGTGACAGATGCATCCACAGATAGTCCCATATGAATCGTCAGTGTGTCAGTATATCAGACATGTGAAAGCTGGTTGGCCAATCCTTGACTTTTTAGTCTTGGTGCGGTGGTCCAGCGGAAAGATGTCTGGTTGCTGATGCTATGCGGAGTTGCAGAATGGCGGTTCGATCCCCCGACCGGGAGATGGTGATCAACAAATTAAACTAACGGGTGCAGCACTGTCGGCTAAGTTAGCACATGGAAATTGAAGCCGCACATTGCCAGTGCGTCAATAAAATAAAAATACATATACTGCCAGAGCCGTGCTGGAGTCAGAGTACAATAGGCGTAAAAGCCTAGGATTGAGTGTGACAGATGCATCCACAGATAGTCCCATATGAATCGTCAGTGTGTCAGTATATCAGACATGTGAAAGCTGGTCGGCCAATCCTTGACTTTTTAGTCTTGGTGCGGTGGTCCAGCGGAAAGATGTCTGGTTGCTGATGCTATGCGGAGTTGCAGAATGGCGGTTCGATCCCCCGACCGGGAGATGGTGATCAACAAATTAAACTAACGGGTGCAGCACTGTCGGCTAAGTTAGCACATGGAAATTGAAGCCGCACGTTGCCAGTGCGTCAATAAAATAAAAATACATATACTGCCAGAGCCGTGCTGGAATCTGAGTAAAAGCCTAGGATTGAGTGTGACAGATGCATCCACAGATAGTCCCATATGAATCGTCAGTGTGTCAGTATATCAGACATGTGAAAGCTGGTCGGCCAATCCTTGACTTGTAGTCTTGGTGCGGTGGTCCAGCGGAAAGATGTCTGGTTGCTGATGCTATGCGGAGTTGCAGAATGGCGGTTCGATCCCCCGACCGGGAGATGGTGATCAACAAATTAAACTAACGGGTGCAGCACTGTCGGCTAAGTTAGCACATGGAAATTGAAGCCGCACGTTGCCAGTGCATCAATAAAATAAAAATACATATACTGCCAGAGCCGTGCTGGAGTCAGAGTACAATAGGCGTAAAAGCCTAGGATTGATTGTGACAGATGCATCCACAGATAGTCCCATATGAATCGTCAGTGTGTCAGGATATCAGACATGTGAAAGCTGGTCGGCCAATCCTTGACTTTTTAGTCTTGGTGCGGTGGTCCAGCGGAAAGATGTCTGGTTGCTGATGCTATGCGGAGTTGCAGAATGGCGGTTCGATCCCCCGACCGGGAGATGGTGATCAACAAATTAAACTAACGGGTGCAGCACTGTCGGCTAAGTTAGCACATGGAAATTGAAGCCGCACATTGCCAGTGCGTCAATAAAATAAAAATACATATACTGCCAGAGCCGTGCTGGAGTCAGAGTACAATAGGCGTAAAAGCCTAGGATTGAGTGTGACAGATGCATCCACAGATAGTCCCATATGAATCGTCAGTGTGTCAGTATATCAGACATGTGAAAGCTGGTCGGCCAATCCTTGACTTTTTAGTCTTGGTGCGGTGGTCCAGCGGAAAGATGTCTGGTTGCTGATGCTATGCGGAGTTGCAGAATGGCGGTTCGATCCCCCGACCGGGAGATGGTGATCAACAAATTAAACTAACGGGTGCAGCACTGTCGGCTAAGTTAGCACATGTAAATTGAAGCCGCACATTGCCAGTGCGTCAATAAAATAAAAATACATATACTGCCAGAGCCGTGCTGGAGTCAGAATACAATAGGCGTAAAAGCCTAGGATTGATTGTGACAGATGCATCCACAGATAGTCCCATATGAATCGTCAGTGTGTCAGTATATCAGACATGTGAAAGCTGGTCGGCCAATCCTTGACTTTTTAGTCTTTGTGCGGTGGTCCAGTGGAAAGATACCTGGTTGCTGATGCTATGCGGAGTTGCAGAATGGCGGTTTGATCCCCCGACCGGGAGATGGTGATCAACAAATTAAACTAATGGGTGCATCACTGTCGGCTAAATTAGCACATAGAAATTGAAGCCGCACGTTGCCAGTGCGTCAATAAAATAAAAATACATATACTGCCAGAGCTGTGCTGGAGTCAGAGTACAATAGGCGTAAAAGCCTAGGATTGATTGTGACAGATGCATCCACAGATAGTCCCATATGAATCGTCAGTGTGTCAGTATATCAGACATGTGAAAGCTGGTCGGCCAATCCTTGACTTTTTAGTCTTGGTGCGGTGGTCCAGTGGAAAGATGCCTGGTTGCTGATGCTATGCGGAGTTGCAGAATGGCGGTTCGATCCCCCGACCGGGAGATGGTGATCAACAAATTAAACTAACGGGTGCATCACTGTCGGCTAAGTTAGCACGTGGAAATTGAAGCCGCACGTTGCCAGTGCATCAATAAAATAAAAATACATATACTGCCAGAGCCGTGCTGGAATCAGAGTAAAAGCCAAGGATTGAGTGTGACAGATGCATCCACAGATAGTCCCATATGAATCGTCAGTGTGTCAGTATATCAGACATGTGAAAGCTGGTCGGCCAATCCTTGACTTGTAGTCTTGGTGCGGTGGTCCAGCGGAAAGATGTCTGGTTGCTGATGCTATGCGGAGTTGCAGAATGGCGGTTCGATCCCCCGACCGGGAGATGGTGATCAACAAATTAAACTAACGGGTGCAGCACTGTCGGCTAAGTTAGCACATGTAAATTGAAGCCGCACATTGCCAGTGCGTCAATAAAATAAAAATACATATACTGCCAGAGCCGTGCTGGAGTCAGAATACAATAGGCGTAAAAGCCTAGGATTGATTGTGACAGATGCATCCATAGATAGTCCCATATGAATCGTCAGTGTGTCAGTATATCAGACATGTGAAAGCTGGTCGGCCAATCCTTGACTTTTTAGTCTTTGTGCGGTGGTCCAGTGGAAAGATACCTGGTTGCTGATGCTATGCGGAGTTGCAGAATGGCGGTTCGATCCCCCGACCGGGAGATGGTGATCAACAAATTAAACTAATGGGTGCATCACTGTCGGCTAAATTAGCACATAGAAATTGAAGCCGCACGTTGCCAGTGCGTCAATAAAATAAAAATACATATACTGCCAGAGCTGTGCTGGAGTCAGAGTACAATAGGCGTAAAAGCCTAGGATTGATTGTGACAGATGCATCCACAGATAGTCCCATATGAATCGTCAGTGTGTCAGTATATCAGACATGTGAAAGCTGGTCGGCCAATCCTTGACTTTTTAGTCTTGGTGCGGTGGTCCAGTGGAAAGATGCCTGGTTGCTGATGCTATGCGGAGTTGCAGAATGGCGGTTCGATCCCCCGACCGGGAGATGGTGATCAACAAATTAAACTAACGGGTGCATCACTGTCGGCTAAGTTAGCACGTGGAAATTGAAGCCGCACGTTGCCAGTGCATCAATAAAATAAAAATACATATACTGCCAGAGCCGTGCTGGAATCAGAGTAAAAGCCAAGGATTGAGTGTGACAGATGCATCCACAGATAGTCCCATATGAATCGTCAGTGTGTCAGTATATCAGACATGTGAAAGCTGGTCGGCCAATCCTTGACTTGTAGTCTTGGTGCGGTGGTCCAGCGGAAAGATGTCTGGTTGCTGATGCTATGCGGAGTTGCAGAATGGCGGTTCGATCCCCCGACCGGGAGATGGTGATCAACAAATTAAACTAACGGGTGCAGGACTGTCGGCTAAGTTAGCACATGGAAATTGAAGCCGTACGTTGCCAGTGCGTCAATAAAATAAAAATACATATACTGCCAGAGCCGTGCTGGAGTCAGAGTACAATAGGCGTAAAAGCCTAGGATTGATTGTGTCAGATGCATCCACAGATAGTCCCATATGAATCGTCAGTGTGTCAGAATATCAGACATGTTTAAGCTGGTCGGCCAATCCTTGACTTTTAACCTTGGTGCGGTGGTCCAGCGGAAAGATGTCTGGATGCTGATGCTATGCGGAGTTGCAGAATGGCAGTTCGATCCCCCGACCGGGAGATGGTGATCAACAAATTAAACTAACGGGTGCATCACTGTCGGCTAAGTTAGCACATGGAAATTGAAGCCGCACGTTGCCAGTGCGTCAATAAAATAAAAATACATATACTGCCAGAGCCGTGCTGGAATCAGAGTAAAAGCCTAGGATTGAGTGTGACAGATGCATCCACAGATAGTCCCATATGAATCGTCAGTGTGTCAGTATATCAGACATGTGAAAGCTGGTCGGCCAATCCTTGACTTGTAGTCTTGGTGCGGTGGTCCAGCGGAAAGATGTCTGGTTGCTGATGCTATGCGGAGTTGCAGAATGGCGGTTCGATCCCCCGACTGGGAGATGGTGATCAACAAATTAAACTAACGGGTGCAGCACTGTCGGCTAAGTTAGCACATGGAAATTGAAGCCGCACGTTGCCAGTGCATCAATAAAATAAAAATACATATACTGCCAGAGCCGTGCTGGAGTCAGAGTACAATAGGCGTAAAAGCCTAGGATTGATTGTGACAGATGCATCCACAGATAGTCCCATATGAATCGTCAGTGTGTCAGGATATCAGACATGTGAAAGCTGGTCGGCCAATCCTTGACTTTTTAGTCTTGGTGCGGTGGTCCAGCGGAAATATGTCTGGTTGCTGATGCTATGCGGAGTTGCAGAATGGCGGTTCGATCCCCCGACCGGGAGATGGTGATCAACAAATTAAACTAACGGGTGCAGCACTGTCGGCTAAGTTAGCACATGGAAATTGAAGCCGCACGTTGCCAGTGCGTCAATAAAATAAAAATACATATACTGCCAGAGCCGTGCTGGAGTCAGAGTACAATAGGCGTAAAAGCCTAGGATTGAGTGTGACAGATGCATCCACAGATAGTCCCATATGAATCGTCAGTGTGTCAGTATATCAGACATGTGAAAGCTGGTCGGCCAATCCTTGCCTTTTTAGTCATGGTGCGGTGGTCCAGTGGAAAGATACCTGGTTGCTGATGCTATGCGGAGTTGCAGAATGGCAGTTCGATCACCCGACCGGGAGATGGTGATCAACAAATTAAACTAACGGGTGCATCACTGTCGGCTAAGTTAGCACATGGAAATTGAAGCCGCACGTTGCCAGTGCATCAATAAAATAAAAATACATATACTGCCAGAGCCGTGCTGGAGTCAGAGTACAATAGGCGTAAAAGCCTAGGATTGATTGTGACAGATGCATCCACAGATAGTCCCATATGAATCGTCAGTGTGTCAGTATATCAGACATGTGAAAGCTGGTCAGCCAATCCTTGACTTTTTAGTCTTGGTGCGGTGGTCCAGTGGAAAGATGCCTGGTTGCTGATGCTATGCGGAGTTGCAAAATGGCGGTTCGATCCCCCGACCGGGAGATGGTGATCAACAAATTAAACTAACGGGTGCATCACTGTCGGCTAAGTTAGCACATGGAAATTGAAGCCGCACGTTGCCAGTGCGTCAATAAAATAAAAATACATATGCTGCCAGAGCCGTGCTGGAGTCAGAGTACAATAGGCGTAAAAGCCTAGGATTGAGTGTGACAGATGCATCCACAGATAGTCCCATATGAATCGTCAGTGTGTCAGTATATCAGACATGTGAAAGCTGGTCGGCAAATCCTTGACTTTTAGTCTTGGTGCGGTGGTCCAGCGGAAAGATATCTGGTTGCTGATGGTATGCGGAGTTGCAGAATGGCGGTTCGATCCCCCGACCGGGAGATGGTGATCAACAAATTAAACTAACGGGTGCAGCACTGTCGGCTAAGTTAGCACATGGAAATTGAAGCCGTACGTTGCCAGTGCGTCAATAAAATAAAAATACATATACTGCCAGAGCTGTGCTGGAGTCAGAGTACAATAGGCGTAAAAGCCTAGGATTGATTGTGTCAGATGCATCCACAGATAGTCCCATATGAATCGTCAGTGTGTCAGAATATCAGACATGTTTAAGCTGGTCGGCCAATCCTTGACTTTTAACCTTGGTGCGGTGGTCCAGCGGAAAGATGTCTGGATGCTGATGCTATGCGGAGTTGCAGAATGGCGGTTCGTTCCCCCGACCGGGAGATGGTGATCAACAAATTAAACTAACGGGTGCATCACTGTCGGCTAAGTTAGCACATGGAAATTGAAGCCGCACGTTGCCAGTGCGTCAATAAAATAAAAATACATATACTGCCAGAGCCGTGCTGGAATCAGAGTAAAAGCCTAGGATTGAGTGTGACAGATGCATCCACAGATAGTCCCATATGAATCGTCAGTGTGTCAGTATATCAGACATGTGAAAGCTGGTCGGCCAATCCTTGACTTGTAGTCTTGGTGCGGTGGTCCAGCGGAAAGATGTCTGGTTGCTGATGCTATGCGGAGTTGCAGAATGGCGGTTCGATCCCCCGACCGGGAGATGGTGATCAACAAATTAAACTAACGGGTGCAGCACTGTCGGCTAAGTTAGCACATGGAAATTGAAGCCGCACGTTGCCAGTGCATCAATAAAATAAAAATACATATACTGCCAGAGCCGTGCTGGAGTCAGAGTACAATAGGCGTAAAAGCCTAGGATTGATTGTGACAGATGCATCCACAGATAGTCCCATATGAATCGTCAGTGTGTCAGGATATCAGACATGTGAAAGCTGGTCGGCCAATCCTTGACTTTTTAGTCTTGGTGCGGTGGTCCTGCGGAAAGATGTCTGGTTGCTGATGCTATGCGGAGTTGCAGAATGGCGGTTCGATCCCCCGACCGGGAGATGGTGATCAACAAATTAAACTAACGGGTGCAGCACTGTCGGCTAAGTTAGCACATGGAAATTGAAGCCGCACGTTGCCAGTGCGTCAATAAAATAAAAATACATATACTGCCAGAGCCGTGCTGGAGTCAGAGTACAATAGGCGTAAAAGCCTAGGATTGAGTGTGACAGATGCATCCACAGATAGTCCCATATGAATCGTCAGTGTGTCAGTATATCAGACATGTGAAAGCTGGTCGGCCAATCCTTGCCTTTTTAGTCATGGTGCGGTGGTCCAGTGGAAAGATACCTGGTTGCTGATGCTATGCGGAGTTGCAGAATGGCAGTTCGATCACCCGACCGGGAGATGGTGATCAACAAATTAAACTAACGGGTGCATCACTGTCGGCTAAGTTAGCACATGGAAATTGATGCCGCACGTTGCCAGTGCATCAATAAAATAAAAATACATATACTGCCAGAGCCGTGCTGGAGTCAGAGTACAATAGGCGTAAAAGCCTAGGATTGATTGTGACAGATGCATCCACAGATAGTCCCATATGAATCGTCAGTGTGTCAGTATATCAGACATGTGAAAGCTGGTCAGCCAATCCTTGACTTTTTAGTCTTGGTGCGGTGGTCCAGTGGAAAGATGCCTGGTTGCTGATGCTATGCGGAGTTGCAAAATGGCGGTTCGATCCCCCGACCGGGAGATGGTGATCAACAAATTAAACTAACGGGTGCATCACTGTCGGCTAAGTTAGCACATGGAAATTGAAGCCGCACGTTGCCAGTGCGTCAATAAAATAAAAATACATATACTGCCAGAGCCGTGCTGGAGTCAGAGTACAATAGGCGTAAAAGCCTAGGATTGAGTGTGACAGATGCATCCACAGATAGTCCCATATGAATCGTCAGTGTGTCAGTATATCAGACATGTGAAAGCTGGTCGGCAAATCCTTGACTTTTAGTCTTGGTGCGGTGGTCCAGCGGAAAGATATCTGGTTGCTGATGGTATGCGGAGTTGCAGAATGGCGGTTCGATCGCCCGACCGGGAGATGGTGATCAACAAATTAAACTAACGGGTGCAGCACTGTCGGCTAAGTTAGCACATGGAAATTGAAGCCGTACGTTGCCAGTGCGTCAATAAAATAAAAATACATATACTGCCAGAGCCGTGCTGGAGTCAGAGTACAATAGGCGTAAAAGCCTAGGATTGATTGTGTCAGATGCATCCACAGATAGTCCCATATGAATCGTCAGTGTGTCAGAATATCAGACATGTTTAAGCTGGTCGGCCAATCCTTGACTTTTAACCTTGGTGCGGTGGTCCAGCGGAAAGATGTCTGGATGCTGATGCTATGCGGAGTTGCAGAATGGCGGTTCGTTCCCCCGACCGGGAGATGGTGATCAACAAATTAAACTAACGGGTGCATCACTGTCTGCTAAGTTAGCACATGGAAATTGAAGCCGCACGTTGCCAGTGCGTCAATAAAATAAAAATACATATACTGCTAGAGCCGTGCTGGAATCAGAGTAAAAGCCTAGGATTGAGTGTGACAGATGCATCTACAGATAGTCCCATATGAATCGTCAGTGTGTCAGTATATCAGACATGTGAAAGCTGGTCGGCCAATCCTTGACTTGTAGTCTTGGTGCGGTGGTCCAGCGGAAAGATGTCTGGTTGCTGATGCTATGCGGAGTTGCAGAATGGCGGTTCGATCCCCCGACCGGGAGATGGTGATCAACAAATTAAACTAACGGGTGCAGCACTGTCGGCTAAGTTAGCACATGGAAATTGAAGCCGCACGTTGCCAGTGCATCAATAAAATAAAAATACATATACTGCCAGAGCCGTGCTGGAGTCAGAGTACAATAGGCGTAAAAGCCTAGGATTGATTGTGACAGATGCATCCACAGATAGTCCCATATGAATCGTCAGTGTGTCAGGATATCAGACATGTGAAAGCTGGTCGGCCAATCCTTGACTTTTTAGTCTTGGTGCGGTGGTCCTGCGGAAAGATGTCTGGTTGCTGATGCTATGCGGAGTTGCAGAATGGCGGTTCGATCCCCCGACCGGGAGATGGTGATCAACAAATTAAACTAACGGGTGCAGCACTGTCGGCTAAGTTAGCACATGGAAATTGAAGCCGCACATTGCCAGTGCGTCAATAAAATAAAAATACATATACTGCCAGAGCCGTGCTGGAGTCAGAGTACAATAGGCGTAAAAGCCTAGGATTGAGTGTGACAGATGCATCCACAGATAGTCCCATATGAATCGTCAGTGTGTCAGTATATCAGACATGTGAAAGCTGGTCGGCCAATCCTTGACTTTTTAGTCTTGGTGCGGTGGTCCAGCGGAAAGATGTCTGGTTGCTGATGCTATGCGGAGTTGCAGAATGGCGGTTCGATCCCCCGACCGGGAGATGGTGATCAACAAATTAAACTAACGGGTGCAGCACTGTCGGCTAAGTTAGCACATGTAAATTGAAGCCGCACATTGCCAGTGCGTCAATAAAATAAAAATACATATACTGCCAGAGCGTGCTGGAATCAGTGTAAAAGCCTAGGATTGAGTGTGACAGATGCATCCACAGATAGTCCCATATGAATCGTCAGTGTGTCAGTATATCAGACATGTGAAAGCTGGTCGGCCAATCCTTGACTTGTAGTCTTGGTGCGGTGGTCCAGCGGAAAGATGTCTGGTTGCTGATGCTATGCGGAGTTGCAGAATGGCGGTTCGATCCCCCGACCGGGAGATGGTGATCAACAAATTAAACTAACGGGTGCAGCACTGTCGGCTAAGTTAGCACATGGAAATTGAAGCCGTACGTTGCCAGTGCGTCAATAAAATAAAAATACATATACTGCCAGAGCCGTGCTGGAGTCAGAGTACAATAGGCGTGAAAGCCTAGGATTGATTGTGTCAGATGCATCCACAGATAGTCCCATATGAATCGTCAGTGTGTCAGAATATCAGACATGTTTAAGCTGGTCGGCCAATCCTTGACTTTTAACCTTGGTGCGGTGGTCCAGCGGAAAGATGTCTGGATGCTGATACTATGCGGAGTTGCAGAATGGCGGTTCGATCCCCCGACCGGGAGATGGTGATCAACAAATTAAACTAACGGGTGCATCACTGTCGGCTAAGTTAGCACATGGAAATTGAAGCCGCACGTTGCCAGTGCGTCAATAAAATAAAAATACATATACTGCCAGAGCCGTGGTGGAATCAGAGTAAAAGCCTAGGATTGAGTGTGACAGATGCATCCACAGATAGTCCCATATGAATCGTCAGTGTGTCAGTATATCAGACATGTGAAAGCTGGTCGGCCAATCCTTGACTTGTAGTCTTGGTGCGGTGGTCCAGCGGAAAGATGTCTGGTTGCTGATGCTATGCGGAGTTGCAGAATGGCGGTTCGATCCCCCGACCGGGAGATGGTGATCAACAAATTAAACTAACGGGTGCAGCACTGTCGGCTAAGTTAGCACATGGAAATTGAAGCCGCACGTTGCCAGTGCATCAATAAAATAAAAATACATATACTGCCAGAGCCGTGCTGGAGTCAGAGTACAATAGGCGTAAAAGCCTAGGATTGATTGTGACAGATGCATCCACAGATAGTCCCATATGAATCGTCAGTGTGTCAGGATATCAGACATGTGAAAGCTGGTCGGCCAATCCTTGACTTTTTAGTCTTGGTGCGGTGGTCCTGCGGAAAGATGTCTGGTTGCTGATGCTATGCGGAGTTGCAGAATGGCGGTTCGATCCCCCGACCGGGAGATGGTGATCAACAAATTAAACTAACGGGTGCAGCACTGTCGGCTAAGTTAACACATGGAAATTGAAGCAGCACATTGCCAGTGCGTCAATAAAATAAAAATACATATACTGCCAGAGCCGTGCTGGAGTCAGAGTACCATAGGCGTAAAAGCCTAGGATTGAGTGTGACAGATGCATCCACAGATAGTCCCATATGAATCGTCAGTGTGTCAGTATATCAGACATGTGAAAGCTGGTCGGCCAATCCTTGACTTTTTAGTCTTGGTGCGGTGGTCCAGCGGAAAGATGTCTGGTTGCTGATGCTATGCGGAGTTGCAGAATGGCGGTTCGATCCCCCGACCGGGAGATGGTGATCAACAAATTAAACTAACGGGTGCAGCACTGTCGGCTAAGTTAGCACATGTAAATTGAAGCCGCACATTGCCAGTGCGTCAATAAAATAAAAATACATATACTGCCAGAGCGTGCTGGAGTCAGAATACAATAGGCGTAAAAGCCTAGGATTGATTGTGACAGATGCATCCACAGATAGTCCCATATGAATCGTCAGTGTGTCAGTATATCAGACATGTGAAAGCTGGTCGGCCAATCCTTGACTTTTTAGTCTTTGTGCGGTGGTCCAGTGGAAAGATACCTGGTTGCTGATGCTATGCGGAGTTGCAGAATGGCGGTTCGATCCCCCGACCGGGAGATGGTGATCAACAAATTAAACTAATGGGTGCATCACTGTCGGCTAAATTAGCACATAGAAATTGAAGCCGCACGTTGCCAGTGCGTCAATAAAATAAAAATACATATACTGCCAGAGCTGTGCTGGAGTCAGAGTACAATAGGCATAAAAGCCTAGGATTGATTGTGACAGATGCATCCACAGATAGTCCCATATGAATCGTCAGTGTGTCAGTATATCAGACATGTGAAAGCTGGTCGGCCAATCCTTGACTTTTTAGTCTTGGTGCGGTGGTCCAGTGGAAAGATGCCTGGTTGCTGATGCTATGCGGAGTTGCAGAATGGCGGTTCGATCCCCCGACCGGGAGATGGTGATCAACAAATTAAACTAACGGGTGCATCACTGTCGGCTAAGTTAGCACGTGGAAATTGAAGCCGCACGTTGCCAGTGCATCAATAAAATAAAAATACATATACTGCCAGAGCCGTGCTGGAATCAGTGTAAAAGCCTAGGATTGAGTGTGACAGATGCATCCACAGATAGTCCCATATGAATCGTCAGTGTGTCAGTATATCAGACATGTGAAAGCTGGTCGGCCAATCCTTGACTTGTAGTCTTGGTGCGGTGGTCCAGCGGAAAGATGTCTGGTTGCTGATGCTATGCGGAGTTGCAGAATGGCGGTTCGATCCCCCGACCGGGAGATGGTGATCAACAAATTAAACTAACGGGTGCAGCACTGTCGGCTAAGTTAGCACATGGAAATTGAAGCTGTACGTTGCCAGTGCGTCAATAAAATAAAAATACATATACTGCCAGAGCCGTGCTGGAGTCAGAGTACAATAGGCGTAAAAGCCTAGGATTGATTGTGTCAGATGCATCCACAGATAGTCCCATATGAATCGTCAGTGTGTCAGAATATCAGACATGTTTAAGCTGGTCGGCCAATCCTTGACTTTTAACCTTGGTGCGGTGGTCCAGCGGAAAGATGTCTGGATGCTGATGCTATGCGGAGTTGCAGAATGGCGGTTCGATCCCCCGACCGGGAGATGGTGATCAACAAATTAAACTAACGGGTGCATCACTGTCGGCTAAGTTAGCACATGGAAATTGAAGCCGCACGTTGCCAGTGCGTCAATAAAATAAAAATACATATACTGCTAGAGCCGTGCTGGAATCAGAGTAAAAGCCTAGGATTGAGTGTGACAGATGCATCTACAGATAGTCCCATATGAATCGTCAGTGTGTCAGTATATCAGACATGTGAAAGCTGGTCGGCCAATCCTTGACTTGTAGTCTTGGTGCGGTGGTCCAGCGGAAAGATGTCTGGTTGCTGATGCTATGCGGAGTTGCAGAATGGCGGTTCGATCCCCCGACCGGGAGATGGTGATCAACAAATTAAACTAACGGGTGCAGCACTGTCGGCTAAGTTAGCACATGGAAATTGAAGCCGCACGTTGCCAGTGCATCAATAAAATAAAAATACATATACTGCCAGAGCCGTGCTGGAGTCAGAGTACAATAGGCGTAAAAGCCTAGGATTGATTGTGACAGATGCATCCACAGATAGTCCCATATGAATCGTCAGTGTGTCAGGATATCAGACATGTGAAAGCTGGTCGGCCAATCCTTGACTTTTTAGTCTTGGTGCGGTGGTCCTGCGGAAAGATGTCTGGTTGCTGATGCTATGCGGAGTTGCAGAATGGCGGTTCGATCCCCCGACCGGGAGATGGTGATCAACAAATTAAACTAACGGGTGCAGCACTGTCGGCTAAGTTAGCACATGGAAATTGAAGCCGCACATTGCCAGTGCGTCAATAAAATAAAAATACATATACTGCCAGAGCCGTGCTGGAGTCAGAGTACAATAGGCGTAAAAGCCTAGGATTGAGTGTGACAGATGCATCCACAGATAGTCCCATATGAATCGTCAGTGTGTCAGTATATCAGACATGTGAAAGCTGGTCGGCCAATCCTTGACTTTTTAGTCTTGGTGCGGTGGTCCAGCGGAAAGATGTCTGGTTGCTGATGCTATGCGGAGTTGCAGAATGGCGGTTCGATCCCCCGACCGGGAGATGGTGATCAACAAATTAAACTAACGGGTGCAGCACTGTCGGCTAAGTTAGCACATGTAAATTGAAGCCGCACATTGCCAGTGCGTCAATAAAATAAAAATACATATACTGCCAGAGCGTGCTGGAATCAGTGTAAAAGCCTAGGATTGAGTGTGACAGATGCATCCACAGATAGTCCCATATGAATCGTCAGTGTGTCAGTATATCAGACATGTGAAAGCTGGTCGGCCAATCCTTGACTTGTAGTCTTGGTGCGGTGGTCCAGCGGAAAGATGTCTGGTTGCTGATGCTATGCGGAGTTGCAGAATGGCGGTTCGATCCCCCGACCGGGAGATGGTGATCAACAAATTAAACTAACGGGTGCAGCACTGTCGGCTAAGTTAGCACATGGAAATTGAAGCCGTACGTTGCCAGTGCGTCAATAAAATAAAAATACATATACTGCCAGAGCCGTGCTGGAGTCAGAGTACAATAGGCGTGAAAGCCTAGGATTGATTGTGTCAGATGCATCCACAGATAGTCCCATATGAATCGTCAGTGTGTCAGAATATCAGACATGTTTAAGCTGGTCGGCCAATCCTTGACTTTTAACCTTGGTGCGGTGGTCCAGCGGAAAGATGTCTGGATGCTGATACTATGCGGAGTTGCAGAATGGCGGTTCGATCCCCCGACCGGGAGATGGTGATCAACAAATTAAACTAACGGGTGCATCACTGTCGGCTAAGTTAGCACATGGAAATTGAAGCCGCACGTTGCCAGTGCGTCAATAAAATAAAAATACATATACTGCCAGAGCCGTGGTGGAATCAGAGTAAAAGCCTAGGATTGAGTGTGACAGATGCATCCACAGATAGTCCCATATGAATCGTCAGTGTGTCAGTATATCAGACATGTGAAAGCTGGTCGGCCAATCCTTGACTTGTAGTCTTGGTGCGGTGGTCCAGCGGAAAGATGTCTGGTTGCTGATGCTATGCGGAGTTGCAGAATGGCGGTTCGATCCCCCGACCGGGAGATGGTGATCAACAAATTAAACTAACGGGTGCAGCACTGTCGGCTAAGTTAGCACATGGAAATTGAAGCCGCACGTTGCCAGTGCATCAATAAAATAAAAATACATATACTGCCAGAGCCGTGCTGGAGTCAGAGTACAATAGGCGTAAAAGCCTAGGATTGATTGTGACAGATGCATCCACAGATAGTCCCATATGAATCGTCAGTGTGTCAGGATATCAGACATGTGAAAGCTGGTCGGCCAATCCTTGACTTTTTAGTCTTGGTGCGGTGGTCCTGCGGAAAGATGTCTGGTTGCTGATGCTATGCGGAGTTGCAGAATGGCGGTTCGATCCCCCGACCGGGAGATGGTGATCAACAAATTAAACTAACGGGTGCAGCACTGTCGGCTAAGTTAACACATGGAAATTGAAGCAGCACATTGCCAGTGCGTCAATAAAATAAAAATACATATACTGCCAGAGCCGTGCTGGAGTCAGAGTACCATAGGCGTAAAAGCCTAGGATTGAGTGTGACAGATGCATCCACAGATAGTCCCATATGAATCGTCAGTGTGTCAGTATATCAGACATGTGAAAGCTGGTCGGCCAATCCTTGACTTTTTAGTCTTGGTGCGGTGGTCCAGCGGAAAGATGTCTGGTTGCTGATGCTATGCGGAGTTGCAGAATGGCGGTTCGATCCCCCGACCGGGAGATGGTGATCAACAAATTAAACTAACGGGTGCAGCACTGTCGGCTAAGTTAGCACATGTAAATTGAAGCCGCACATTGCCAGTGCGTCAATAAAATAAAAATACATATACTGCCAGAGCGTGCTGGAGTCAGAATACAATAGGCGTAAAAGCCTAGGATTGATTGTGACAGATGCATCCACAGATAGTCCCATATGAATCGTCAGTGTGTCAGTATATCAGACATGTGAAAGCTGGTCGGCCAATCCTTGACTTTTTAGTCTTTGTGCGGTGGTCCAGTGGAAAGATACCTGGTTGCTGATGCTATGCGGAGTTGCAGAATGGCGGTTCGATCCCCCGACCGGGAGATGGTGATCAACAAATTAAACTAACGGGTGCAGCACTGTCGGCTAAGTTAGCACATGGAAATTGAAGCCGTACGTTGCCAGTGCGTCAATAAAATAAAAATACATATACTGCCAGAGCCGTGCTGGAGTCAGAGTACAATAGGCGTGAAAGCCTAGGATTGATTGTGTCAGATGCATCCACAGATAGTCCCATATGAATCGTCAGTGTGTCAGAATATCAGACATGTTTAAGCTGGTCGGCCAATCCTTGACTTTTAACCTTGGTGCGGTGGTCCAGCGGAAAGATGTCTGGATGCTGATACTATGCGGAGTTGCAGAATGGCGGTTCGATCCCCCGACCGGGAGATGGTGATCAACAAATTAAACTAACGGGTGCATCACTGTCGGCTAAGTTAGCACATGGAAATTGAAGCCGCACGTTGCCAGTGCGTCAATAAAATAAAAATACATATACTGCCAGAGCCGTGGTGGAATCAGAGTAAAAGCCTAGGATTGAGTGTGACAGATGCATCCACAGATAGTCCCATATGAATCGTCAGTGTGTCAGTATATCAGACATGTGAAAGCTGGTCGGCCAATAACATCGTCGTGTCGT
>JAVVLW010004111.1:0-66565 GCA_034401795.1 Chaetoderma sp. LZ-2023a | reverse complement strand
GGTATCATCAGTGAATAAAACCATGGTTCCACGTAAAGTCATCATAACTCCTGTGTCTGATATGAATGATGAGCATGCTGAATATACGCTATCCTTTCACAAGTGCTCACCGAATACACAGCAATTATTATCGTCGAATAAACTACTTGCTTCCTCCTCCTATGTAAGTGTAAAAACAGAACCCAATGATCAGGCAGCCCACAGTGGACAGCGGTCAAGTTCTCTCAGCTATGAGACATATCAGCCGCAGCCACCCTCTAATGAACTACAATTAGCCTCATCCCATCTCCCGCAGATTGTTCCACAGTCATTTAGTACTCCAAAAAAGTGCTCAGTAAAGATGCTCCCAGGATTGTCACCGATGAGCACCCGCAAAGCTGCCGCTGCAGCGTACCAGAATCACCCTGCCTTCCTTACACCGTCTAAAGTCTTGAAACAGGTACAGTACATTAAAAGTGAGCTGTATGATATTACTGTAATAGATGAGTATTCAAAGCAGATTATATCCGGACAATGGGATGGTACACGTATGGTGTACAAAACCTAATTATAGCCATATCTGCCTTGATGAAAAATCATCCTGCAGCTGCAATCAGTCCTTTGGCCACCGTTTCTTACCCTCTGCCAGAGTCATTCATAAGCTCCATTAGCTTCTTATAGAACGACCAAACTAGTCACTAATATCTTGTTTGCTGATCCAGTACTTCCAGGGATAGCAGATATGTTTTCTAAAATATTTGAAATAGACATTTCTCTTAACCAACTTGCAAAATTATTAATCTTCCCCTCGCCGATCCATTAAAACATTCTGGATTTAATAATTTCCTGAACAATAACCCAATGGCTCAATGCATGTGATTAAACATGTCATCTCAGAATTGTTTTTTTAATGCTGATGCAAAAATAGTATGTTTGTATTATAGTTTGATGAACCTAAAACTAATGGAAATCTTTTCTAGTCCTTGTACATCTTTTATACTTGACCTGCTACTAAAATATTTAAATCATGATTCACTTGAATGAATTGCTGAGTGGTGTAAATCATTTATAATATATAATTTGTATATTGTTGTTTAACTTTACAGTTTTATATGTAGCCCTATTCTCAGCAGAGAATGATTGGACGTAGCGATCCAAACGGTGTCTTGTACCTGATCTGAGAATATCGGGATGCAAGCTATCTATTACGTCATATGTATGGTGACATCACAATCATAATGACGTCTTATGACTTCATCATAAAGCTCGAAAACTCTGTCAAGTGTACAAATTGTTTGTATTTGATAAATTTACAATAACAATCTGTTGAAGGTTTTGAAACTAAATAATTTGAGTGTGCGCAGCAACAGCACCAAGTCGAATTAACTTCAAATTATTCAACAGCTTACCTGTATACTTCTCTTGAATAGGGATTGTTGGAATTCATGATTCAAAGCATATAGATGAACCTTTCCAGAGTAATGACGTTATATGATGTGATAATCAGCTAAGCGGTTTGTAGGATGACGTCATACTCATTACATCATAACTGATTCTATACGGACTGTCTTTAACTGTTAAAAGTCTGACATGTAAAAATTGTATGTATCTACTATTTAATAAATATGCTGTTGAATATTTTGAAACTAATTTGACTGGCTGCTCAGCAATAAGTCAAATTAGTTTCAAAATATTCAACAGCTTACCAGTATGGTTTGCTGGAAATCGATAGTCAGGGAGTTCACAGCGATCGATCGATCCCAACATGAGCGAGGTGTGGGTGGAGCTTAGCTAGAGATGGGTGGGGAATAGCTAAAAATGGAAATGTCCATTGATTCCAACACACATAACAGGGTGGTTGATGCATAGCGAGAAGGCTGGATGCCTCAATTAAGAAAAATGTTAGTTTTTCAAAAATGTCATTAAGGCTCGTCATGTCAGGTCCAAGCCTCTATTTTATCAAATCTTCACATCCTGAATATTTTTTCCATTAAATGTAATTATAAAATCACTAGAGACACTAAATATTTCCTGTTCATTCTATTTTCATAGAGTTTCTTTTTTTGGGATTAAAATGATCAATTCTAAGTGTACTAATTAATTCTAATTATAAAACAGTCGTTATGACACAGCCTTTAGTTATAGATCTAGTAATCCGATGTGAAACTACGGATTGTTTGGAATCGCCTTATCTTTCTCAGCAATTTAAATCAGATAAAAATCAAAATATTTACCATTCAAGTATCTCAAATTTTTAATGGAAATTGTGTAATTTTGAAATAAGATTCTAAGAATTGAATTTCTGTTGGATATATACATCGCCATGTATGTTATTTTTTGGTCTCAGGTTTATATCTGCGGCTAACATCTCAATAAACTGTCACGTGCCTTAGTCAGTTCTAGTCAGTTACAAAAGCCAATTCCGGGCTGTATCTAAAAAACTTCTTATCTGATGTGACTCAAATTTTAACACAATGGAACTTGCCATGCAAGAGGATTTCCAGACATTGGCCATGTACTGGATAAATGAACCCAGATCTGGGTTTGATCAAATTCTGTATCTGTAGATACCACGGAAACTACTGGTCCGATTTAGATCAAGTTTTACACAGGAAAGGCTGTGACCATACACTAGGATGCCACAGCTTTTTTAGAAAATTGAAAGAAATCCAGAAGTCCAGCTATGGAGATTCAATTGCCCTTGTTACATAATGTCCATGTCACGGTTTGGATACATGGTATTATATTTGCCTACTTTGCCTGACAAATATCTAATCGCAATTATTAGGTCACCTGACCTGAAAGGCCAAGTGAGCTTATGCCGTGGCAACCATCCGTCATCTGTCCCTCGTCCCTCAACTTTTGCTTTAAAATGCTACTCCTTAATCAATAGGCAAATGTTAACCAAATTTTGGTCAAAGGGTCCAATCATGCCCGACTCCAGAATTTTCCAATCAAAATTTTGATCCATCAATTTTTTGGGCCAAAATTTCAGATTTTATTACAAATTTACCGGAAATTGTCAAATTGCTTCTTACTATCTTGAGCAATTTCAACCAAATTTAGCTGAAATAATCCTATGATCATAGGCTCTAAAATTTCTATTCATAATTTTGATTCGTGAATGTTTTGGGTGAGAATCGTAGATTTAAAAAAAAATGTACGGGAAATTTTCAAATTCCTTACCATTTTGACCGATTTCAAACAAATCGGTCGGGAACAAATCTGTGGTGATAAGCTCTAGAACTTCCATTCAGAATTTTGATTCATAAAATTTTGTGGTGAAAGTTATATTTTATGAAAAACTTAGCAGAAATTGTCAAATCGCTTCTTCTTAAAAGCTTGACCGATTTCAACCAGATTGGGTTAGACCAATCATTTAATGGTAGGCTGTAGAAATTCCATTCACAATTTTAATTCTTCTTACTATTTTGAGATAGGCTTGCACGATTATTTTTTGAGTGATCGCGATCGATTGTTTAAGAATAATCGTGATTACTCAATTAATCAGCCTGGTTACAAATTACACCGATATAACAACAAAGGTATGACAAAAACTGCAATGGTGTTTGGAAATGTCCATTTGCAGGCCAAGGGAAGACTATGTTTGAAAATGTATCACTGGAATACCTGGCTCGAGTATTCGCTGAGCACAATGTAAATAAAAAGGTAGATTTAGAAATATTTTCTGCTGTGGAATTATTCACGATTATTTGATTATTTCGTTTTTAATCATATACATGTAGATCCAGGAATTAAAAACAAGCGCGATTTTCGATTTAATCACATAATCGTGCAAGCTTACTTTGAGCAATTTCAACCGAATTTGGCTGAAATTGTCATAGGCTCTAGAACGTTCATTCAGAATTTTGATTCGTCAATTTTTAGTCTTCCTGGTTTTTGGTGGCCATCTTGTTCCAGTGTCAATCTTGTTCTTGAAAATAACATCTCAGGAACTGCTGTATGGATCGGGATGAAACTTGTTAGATTTATTTTCATCGATAACAAAGGGTGATTAAAGTTTGTTTAAGAATACTTGATTCTTTATAAAACATGGTTGTCATGGACCAATCAAAGTTTTAGGTTACGTGGCCATATTGGGTCTTTTTCTTGGCCAGATGGAACCTAAGGATCAATTTGATTGTGTGGTCAGTGTCCATCATTAATTTCCCACTGAATATCGTTTGCACTGAATTTCAATTTTGTATTTTATGTCTTGTTACTGCTGAAGTTAAAGTATTATGTCTGTTCAGATGCTAATGGTTCAAATGCTAATGGTCCAGGTGAGCGTTAAGGCCCTTGGGCCTCTTGTTAATATTTACTAATCTACAGCTAATTTATTGCATTAGATTATACATATATCTTAGACCCTTCGCCCTTGAAATGCCACTGTCTCAATTTTAAGTAAACTATACAGGAAAGCCTGAGTATTTTGAAACTAATTTGACTGGAACCTGTTGCTGCTCCCAGTCAAATTAGTTTCAAAATATCTCTTACATCAGAGAGAATTTCGATTTTTTTTTTTCTCTGTAAATTTTAAGGGGTTGGATGTATGCATGCACAACTTCATGTGTTTAACATTTACTTTCTGCACGTCTGTTTGCACTCCATTGCGTTTGTACATTGCACATTTGATTTGGGTTATATGGTCTCTTAACACTTTGACACTCATATCAGTCAAGAGCAGCTTCTGCAGTGATCTTGAGAAATGTCCATTTGTAGACCAAGAGAAGACTATTTTTGAAAATTTACCACTGGAATGACTGGCTCGATAAATGAGCCAGTCATTCCAGTGATAAATGTTCAAAAATAGTCTTCTCGTGGTCTGCAAATGGACATTTTCTATGAGAAAATTGAAATTTTCTTGAATAAATTTGAGTGTTAAAGGGTTAAAGAAGGATGACTAGGTGAAGGCATGAAATTTTAATAAATGCAACCTATCTATAAAATTATTTCCATCGTTCTTCCCTGCGATCTCCCACCATACCCCCACCCCCATCCCAGATGTATATTTGCACATATCTATGCTTTATATGCCCTTAATGTTGACAATATCTATGGTAATTGCGGTTTATGGATCACATTTTTTAGCGTAATTATAATGACATCTAAGGGCATAGCCCTATTGACCATTTAATGGCCAAGCTGACATCTGCAATGGTCTTTAGTGTTAGCCATTTACATGCCCAGAAGACTTGAAAATTTATTACTGGAATGCCTGGCTCGATGACCGAGCCAGTTATTTCAGTGATAAATTTTCAGAAATGTATTTCTGGGCCTGCAAATTGACGGTCACTTTAGCGGTCACTTTAGCAAAGATGCAAATATTCTTGACGATTAACCCTTTAACACTCATATCAGCCAAAAACAGCCTCTTCAGTGGTCTTGAGAAATGCCAATTTGCAGACCAAGAGAAGACAATTTTTGAAAATGTATCACTGAAATGACTGGTTCGATACCCGTGCAAGTCATTTCAGTGATACATTTTCAAAAATATTCTCTTGGTCTGCAAATGGACATTTTCCGTGAGAAAATTAAAATTTTCTTGATAAAATTTAATAGTTAAAGGGTTAAAATGCCTTAATGGTCATGATTGGCTGTCAAAATACAGTAATGTTACATTTTTATATCATATATTGTTCTTCTCATAGTCGCATCTTATTTGCCAAAGTCCGTGTTTTATACACACCTTTTGTATTGCACATTTCTTCACATTGCTTACTGTATCTATAGCACTACATCTCCTAGCACATCTTATTGTTTTTTATGTATGCCACTGCATGTTGTAAGATACATACATAGTATAGTTTTATAATAAAGAAAGTATACAATTTGTGAAAAAGCATGTGTTATTGTTAGTTTATAGTTTGTGTATCATTGTTGAAGCATTATAAAGTGATTTGACTGAATTTTGACCCTGTATGAGTGTATCACTATAGGGCCCAGCGCATAAGTAGGTCATCTATCCATGTAACTTGAAACTATGCAGGGCCCCAAAAATTAGGACAGAAAAATTTGGTGCCAGTTTGGGGGGTCACTGGAAATTTAGGGTCCTGTGCAAATGCACTTGTTTCACTGCCTTAAGCTCGGTTCTGACCTGGAGCACTGATAGGGCCTTTAGAAAGAAACCATTAGTTTCAATCTGTGCCTATATATATGGTGAACCCTGTTTGGACAATAACTGTCTATAGCAGAGGGGATCCACTGATTCGAAGTCCATTTGTTGACCAAGAGAAGACTATTTTTGAAAATTAACTATTGAAATGACTGACTGGACAATGGTAAATTTTCTAAATTTGTTTTCTGTTGGCCTACAAATGGCCATTCCTCTAAACCACTGGAGAGGCTGGCTTTGTCCATATTGACCATCAAAGAGTTTTTTGTCCATATTGACCAGTTTTAGTGTTAGCTCAACAATAAACAAATTTTTGTTGTCGATCATGTCGGACTGAAGCTAAAGCTTTAACACCCAGAGCCAGGCAATCCAGTGGTAAATTTTCAAAAATAGTCCTTTAATTCTCTTGTTTGAAGCTTGGTATCAGTCTTAGTAGCACTCAAGCATTAACCCGTAACCATCAAATTTGTTCATGAAAATTTCAATTTTCTAATAGAAAATCTTCATATATAGACCAAGAGATTGTTTTTGAAAATTTACCACTGGAATGACTGGATAGTTTATCGAGCTATTCACTCCAGTGGTAAATTTAAAAAGAGTTCTTGTTCTGCAAGTGGGCATTTCCCAAGACCACTACAGGTATTTTTGGCCGACTTGAGTGTACCAGTTAAAATAAGAAAACTAGGCCCGTGAAATGGTTCTTGATCTAATGCCAGAGTTTAACATAATTGGATTCTAATAAAATTCTATGTATATTCTATTAAAATGCACTACTTATAACTGGTTACTGAATAAACTAAATTAATTCCAGATCAGGGGAGATAGCTACCATAATCTGCATCTGTTTTTATTTGGACAAAGAGTTAACTCCCTTGTGTTATTCTTACATTGATAGAGAACCATACTTGTCAGACAATGATGAATTAATTAATTATCTCAACCCATTGCTAATGTGTAGGTTTGCCATGGTTCTAGGAAGAAAACGATTACATTTGGGTCAATCCGTGCAAGCATCCATAGGTACCACCAACCAAATTGAATGCCATCATGGGGGTGGGGGTGGTGGGTGTTGAATCGTGTTATTTTAAATCATGTTGCCTCTGCTGACAAGCTAGGTACACGCAAACAAGACAGAAAAAAGAGCCGATATGAGATTTCACTGTCTTGAATTATTTACTGAATCTGTGATCTTTAAGAGCTGTACGCACGCGCGAGTGTGTACCTGCATAACGTGTTCACCAGACTTGTCATTTTGGTAAAGGCTTGATTAAAAGCTATCATCAGACATCTATTATGGCCTATCTTCGTTGCATGTCAGTTTGTTGCATAGGCAAAACAGCTTCGTAGACCATTTGTTTTTTTGTTTTTTTAATAACGCTGTTTATATAAGATGTATGGTAAAAAAACCTATAGCAAGTGAACTGGAGCAGTAGGCTTTTTGACCAACCATCTTAAATTACCAGTGTTTTAAAACACCCCGTTTAACACCAACAAAACATAATGTTTAAAAATGAAGACTAGAGACTTTTTTCAAAATTTTGTAAAGGAGAGGTGCTTTGAAAATTTACAAAGTGGAAAAAGCATCTTTCAAACAGTATGTTTTCTTGGTGCCGCCTATCTGTTTCAAGAAACATTTTTCGAGGTGACTCACAAAATTGAAATAACGGTTTTTACCTGTGATGTAGCGCCATATGTCACAAACCTATTACCTCATAAGCAAATTACATCTGACGCACTGTTATATGTGATAGGGATATATCGCGTCATAAGTGTATTGCACAAACGATGTGTGTTCAGAAAATGCTGGAAAACATACTTAGTCGAAATAGAGACGTAAATGAGCGTCCTTTTGAGGCCTTTGTCAGCCTCTCCTGAACACGACCCTTCTTTAAGACCACAATTGTGCCAATAGTAACCATCTTTTAACCCTTTAACGACTAAATTTGTTCAAAAAATTAAAATATTTACTTAGTGAATGTCCATTTTCAGGCCAAGAGAAGCCTATTTTCGAAAATTTACCACTGAAATGACTGGCTCGGTTAACGAGCCAGTCATTCCAGGGGTATATTTTCAAAAATAGGCTTCTCTTGGCCTGCAAATGGACATTTCTCAAGAACTCTGCAGAGGCTGGGCTTGGCCGGCTTCGTCCTGTTAATACTCCATGGCGGTGGCAATTTAAGCCATGTATGTGTAGTTACTCGGAATGTGATGTTATAACATAGTCTCTAGTTATTATACACCCATGTGCAGACGCACATGTAATGTGTACACACATGTATGACAAAGGTTCAACTGCAGTGCAGAGCTTCTTCCCCCCCTTCATGGTCAAGCCGGACAAAACTGGAATTTGTCATGCGCTTGAGGAATGTCCATTTGCAGGTCAAGAGAAAGTTATTTTTTAAGCTTTATCATTAGAATGACAGGTGACCCAGTCATTCCTATAGTAAAATTTGAAAAGATAGTCTTCTTGATGTGCAAATGGACATTTACTAACCAAGAATTTCCATTTTCTTGATCAAATTTAACCACCAACTTGTAATTTTAACCATTTCATCCATACAGAACAGCTCCAACAAATACTTATATATTGCTGAAATTAGATCCAAAATTTTCAAAAACCTCTACGTGTGATTTAAATTTCATGATTCACTGATCTAAGCAAATTATGCAGAATGTCAAAGGACGTAAAGTTTCCTGGGCTGTGACAATTTTTATGGAATATTTATGTATTTTACTTAAATAATGTTGTGATGAATAACTAATAATCGATTGAACGGGCATATCCTAACCCGCTTGATTTCCTGCGACAATGAAATTGGTGAATCTTGGGTGACTTTCTCCACTTGCCCGAGTGCGGTCAACAAAAACTATGCATCAGCTAATCTTACTGCGCATATATTTCTCTCTAACACATCTATTACATATCTCAGTCTATTTTATGCTAATGGTGTGTCACGTATCAAAAGTAGGTAAGTAAAGGAAAAAGAAGCCAACAGAAGATTATGTCTCGGCTAAAAATTTCAATACTATTCCACCTATGGTTTCAAAACTTGAAGTGCTGAAATGTTAGTGTCTTGATTTAAAGTATCCATACAGGAAATATATATGTTGATAATTTCAAGAGCACCACAGCGACTAAAACTACTACTAACCCTTTAACACATATCAGCCAAAAATGGCTTCTGCAGTGGTCGTGAGAAATGTTCATTTGCAGACCAAGAGAAGACTGTTTTTTGAAAATTTACCACTGGAATGACTGGCTCGGTAACCGAGCCAGTCATTCCTGTGGTAAATTTTCAAAAACAGTCTTCTCTTGGTCTGCAAATTGACATTTTATTTGAGAAAATTTAATTTTTAACAAATGCGAGGGTTAAAGGATAAAATATTTATTTGAGTATTTCTGTAATCGTAAGTAATTGATCATATCTGATGGATAGGGTTACAAGCGTTAAATTACTTATAGATATATGCCATCATGTACTTTTATTAGCCCTTTAATGTTCAAGATTGGTCAAACGAATAAAACTTCTGCCCAATTACTGTCCATTTACATGATAAAAGAAATCTATTTTTTAATATTTACCACTGGAATTCGATAATCGAACTAGCCATTCCAGTCATAAACTTTCTAAAATAGAGGTTTCTTGTCCTGTAAATGGACATTTCCCAAGACCACTTCACATGTCAGTTTTGGCTGGCTTGGTCATTTTAATGGTCACTTGCTTTTGAGGTAAAAAGATGGGGCTAAATGACATGCATTAAGCAACCACCACCTCTCTTCTGTAGCCACTCTACACCCTTTAACCTTCAAACTTGTTTAAGAAAATTTCAATTCTCTCATAGAAAATGTCCATTTGTAGACCAAGTGAAAGCTATTTTTTAAATGTATTACTGGAATGACCGGCGCAATTATCGAGTCAGTCATTCAAGTGATAAATCTTCAAAAGTAATCTCTTGGCCTACAAATAAATTTGTATCCAGACCATTGCATACGCCATTTTGCCGAGCTTGAGTGTTAAAGCGATAAGAGATACATTTCACGGATTATACAGGTATCTATTCAGTTATCTTTTTACCTCAGCTCATGTTGCAATCTGTTGCTCTTTACAATTCAATAGGTAACAATTACATGTTCTGTATTTGCAGCTACCTTTTAGTTCCAGTCCCTTGCTTATGACCCCATCCAGAGATAGTGCTGCGGGTAGAGGTTTCAATTGTACACCAGTCAAACTGAAATCAATAGATAGCACGCCTGCTACATCTGGTTATCATAGCAACTACAGTAGCCAGGTAAGTGTGCCATATATTAGCCCGTCCAATACACCTTTCCTGCATTGACATACTTTGGGAAAAAACCTCTAAATCATTTTCTGTTCAGTCTCTAAGGGAGATAACTACACATAAGTAATACTAAAATTATCATAAGTGAATTGTTTCCCTTATTCTAATGATATTTTCTACATTACACCCCCCTCCCCTAATACAGGGTGACACGAATTGTTGACTAATGTGTGATACATAATTACTATTTTAATTATATTTTACTTGTATTCCAGCTTAGTTTAGTGTTCAATTTCACATTCTCTCCCCCTCCCCCCAAAGGTTCATGTAATTTATATGTTTCTGATGGTATTCTTCTTTCAGGGAATCGAGAGCGTGAGCTCTGAAACACTGCTTTGTACAGAGACAATTGATAATATTGAATATGAGGATTCCTTGGGGTAAGAAAGAACACATTTTTATAACTTTAACAAAATGAATATTTTTACTTAATGAATTCCCATTTGCAGCCAAGAGTGAACTATTTTTGAAATTTTATCACTGGAATGACTGGCTTGTTTATTAAATAGACATTTCTCAAACCTAATTGCAGATCGAGGCTGGTTTGACCATTAACCCTTTAACCCTTGAATTTGTTCAAGAAAATTTCAATTTTCTCAATAGAAAATGTCCATTTGCAAGAAAAATTTTGAAAATTTATCGTTGGAATGACTTTCACTGTTATCGAGTCAGCCATTCCAGTTGTAAATTTTCAAAAATAGAATGGACTTTTCTCAACACTACCGCAGAGGCTGTTTTTGGTTAATATGGGGGTTAAAGGGTTGTTTTGCCAGATAGTCCAGTCATGAATTTGTTTCCTACTTCGAATAATACTTACCAGATGTACTATTATGATAATGTCTATTATCTAGTCTACCGGGTAGCTCAAAATAAACAATTAAAACTCCCCACTCTCCATGGTCCTGCCCATACTGTGTCCGGGAATTACCATAAGCCTCCAGGTACTGAGTCAATTCCCAACTACCGTCAGATTTGTCTATTTTGCTCGACTTTACAGTCATGTTTTTGTAGTCTTCAACTTAGCTTGAATTTCTGCGTTTCGAGTGCTTTGAGCAAGTTTAGATCGCTGGCTTCATGGAAGAAAAAGGGAAATCGTCACAGGTGCAGGTTGTATCAATCTAGAATTTATACATTTGTGCCATAATGACTGTTTGAATTTTCCTTAAATTGGCACATTATTTTAAAATGCTAGCCATTGTTGGAGTCGCTCCGTTACCCGTTAACTTTTTTATCTTTTCCGGGTACTCAGTTAATTTCTCTTGCGACTCGGTTCCTTCCATAATGGATGCGCCCCTAGCCAAGATGGTGGTGCCCATGATTAGCGTTTTGTCTTGGTTTGGCGTATCTATGCACTCAGTTTTAAGCCGCTCATTAGCTCTCGCTTAATTGTCGAGGGTGTTTGTAGCGATCTGTCTTAATTTCTTGGTTATTTTGACGTTAGTTAATCTATAAAATCTTCACTTTAAAAATTTTCAAATAATTTCCTGCCTAAAACTAGATTAACATTAATCTAAGAGAAAGTTAATGTTTTAAAGTAATTTAATGATTGCAATCAATTTATTGTGCGCATTGCCCATCTTAATGTTACCATTCTCAGATGACAGATTCCGGGCTTTCCCACAGGTTTTGTACGGGTCTGTCAGGCGGATTTCACTCTATCCAGAGTGCCGTCCAAGCTGTCTTGCGGTTCCCGTCAGCATCGCGGATGCGGGTATGCCGGCTTCTCTCAGAGCCACATGCCCTGCGGTATTATCGGATGTAGTCCAAGCTCCCGTGCTGGAGCCAATGGATTGCGGTGATTCCGTGTCTGGTGATTCGCTAGGCACTGGAGCCGCGAGTAGCCGAGCCGCAGACCCGCTTCAAATCGGAGGGTTGGCCCGTTGCTCTCAGCATGGATTGTCGGTGGTCTTCTCGTCCAAGGGTGAGGAGGATGAAAATGGCAGTCCTTTAATGGATGAGTCGTTATTCTGCACTGAAGCTGGATGTCTGACCGTCTTGGGTTGACGATCCGGCGATGGAACGGATGTCAGAGCGTATGGCTAGCACTCTGTCAAGTGACTCTTCGGCCATGCCTACCCTTCCATTGTATACTCAGTCTTCTGACATGTTGGAAGTCGCGGCATACCGTTTGGTTCAGCCGGAGTATACACTTCCGAAGGCCCCCTAGGGGGTTAGGGAGTAGGGTCCGTTTTCCGGAGCAGGCCTACCATCAGTATGCCTGTGTTCCTCATCTTTCAGTCAGGGAATGTGAAGCGCTGAACAGGCCGTTGACTGGGGAATCCAAGGGTGGTTCTCGACAATTGATTTCACAGACTAACACAGATGCTTTCAATGAGCTAAAGCTTATTGAGGATGCGGCGAGAGCGGCTATGGCTGTGGCAGCAGTGATGACAGGGCTGAGAAAAGGCATGTGGGCAGTATCGATAGATCTGAAGGACGCATATTTTCATATTCCAATGTCAATTCCTTTTCAGAAATACTTTCACTTTGCGTTCCAAGACAATGTCTGGTGAGTTCAATGCGTTACCGTTCGGTCTGACCACAGCCCTGAGGGTCTTCACCAAAGTGGTTCTCGCCATGACTTATCTTCGCAGGAGAAACATAGCTGTTCATACTTACATAGACGACTGGCTGCTGAAGGAGGGAAATCCAGTCATTCTGCGCAACAATCTTCAACTAGTCCTGGCCTTATTAAAACACCTAGGATGGATTGTGAATCTAGAGAAATCGGAATTGACTCCATCCCAGTTTGTGTATCTGGGAATTCTTTTCTCAATCTCAGGGACGGTGTGGCTTTTCCGGCAGAGAGCAGAGTCAAGAGTTTGCTTGCAGTACTGGGGGGCGATTTCTCTAGGAGCCTATCTGTTGGCGCATCAATTTTTCAGAATACTGCGTTTGCTAGTATCTCTGGAGAAGGTGGTACTGTATGCGGCGCTCAGGCTCAGGCCGATTCAGATATATTTGATGTCATTCTGGTCTCAGAGGATGGATCCGTTATCTCTGAGGATTCCAGTAAAAGAACAACTGATATTTCATCTTCAGTGGTGGTTATCAGAATAGAATCTTTTGCGAGGTGTTCCTCTACAACTTCCTCAATCGCAGTAGACGCACTGGCGATAAGTTGGAAAGGAATGTACGCGTATCCTCAAACAATTCTCATCCCAAAAGTTCTGGCAAAGATAAGAGAGGGCATATGCCAAGTGCTACTGATCGCCCCCTCATTGGCCGATCATGGTTTACGGATCTCCAGGACCTTCTGGTCTGCAATCCAATCGCTCTTCCAGACAGAGGGGATCTGATTTTTCAGAACAAGGGTCTGTATCACCACGACAGACTGGAAATGTTCCAATTGACCGCATGAATGTTATCAAGCAGCGAGCAATTGAGGGTGGCTTTTCTGAGCAAGCAGCGAAATTTGTCGCTTCAGCCAGAAGGGGTCAACCACCATATAATTATAGAATCAACAAATTTGGAGAGTGATCGAAGGGAAGAGATATTAATCCATTTTCTGCATCTGTTAAACATGTAGCAGATTTTATCTGTCATTTATATGTGGTTGACAAAGTTGTGCCTTCAACCCTACCAGCATATAAGTCTGCATTAGCTTCAGTCATTCCCAGTCTGGCATTAGTAGGAGTGCAGAATGACACCTTAAATGAAGTTAGTAAAGGAATGAGCAATCTGCGACCTAGACAGCCAATTCCTATCCTAGCTTGGAATCTATCTCTTGTTCTACAGGTTTTAGGGCATTCTCCCTTTGAACCAATTAGCTCTATAGATATTAAGCTGTTAACCATTAAGCCCGTTTTGGTTGTAGCAGCATCGGCAAGAAGGAGAAGTGAAATTCATACTCTTTCTGCTGAACAAGACCGTTTTGTCGTTATGGGTGAAGGTTTACACCTATTACCACGTCTTTGTTTCCTGGCAAAGAATCAGTCACTTAAATATCCTGGACAGTCAATCAATTTGCCAAGTTTGGTTAGACATGACCCAAGCTCTTCTGCTTGGTGTCCTGTCAGATGTCTGAAGATGTATAAGAAACATACAGAGGAGTGGAGAGATGACCCGAAATCCCTGTGGTTATGTCTAGTAGTATAGCTGGGATTAGAAAAATACCACCACCCTCCACTGGCAACCATTCCACAATCCGTGGCTCCCACCTCCCTCTCAATTCTTGAGGCATAGGGAATTTGAGACATGGGCCACACAAATACATGCCATACCTCATGTCTCTAAATGGGTCGGGGTCAAAATGATACCACCACCCTCCCCTGGCAGCTGATCAGCGATCCGCGGCTCCCACTGCTCTCTCAATTCCTAGGAATGTGAGACATAGGCCCCCCACCACCCTGCACTGGCAACCGTTCCGCGATCCGCAGCTCCCACCACCCTCTCAATTCCTGAGGCATAGGGAATTTGAGATATGGGCCATACAAATACATACATGTAGCAGGGCCCATCTAGGGCTTGCTAGACATGATGGGATGGTCCGAACACCCATTTAGAGACATGTATCCTCATAATATACCAACTTCAGAACATACATATTCTGCATGGTCCAAACACCTATTTAGAGACACGCATTCTCAGTGATATGCCAACTTCTGAACAAACATATTCTACATGGTGTTACACACATGGTCTGATCGGCCATTTAGAGACACACATCCTCAGTTGCTATAAGCTTCGCCATCGTGGTTACTGTATCACAGCTTCGAACGATTGCAAAGGAAATCGATCTTAGAGGTTACTCTAAGGCCACAAAGGCGACCTGCTCCAGATGATTGGACATGCCCATGCCGAGGAGTTACAAAAGCGACTTCCGAGCACAACAGACAGGGAGCTTCGCAGCGAGCACCAGAGATGATCCAGAGAACCCTCATAAGAAAGCACAATGCCACCATGAGCTTCGTCAGTTGGATGAGGAGACGACTCGGCTTACGAGCCAAAGCTGTAGCAACTCGGAGGGCAAACCATCCACTACATCTTCTACGGAGGAATTGGAAGGTGGGGTGGGGGGGGGGGGGAGATCTGAACCCTTAGCCCGGAGTATGAGGCGAGAAGGTAAGCAGATTCTAGATCAGCACCTGGGTGAGAGGGATACAGGAGAGAGGACGGCAAACAGGATGCTGGACATTCTTCAGAGGGCTAGAAGGATACATTACAGGTCGGATCATGGAGAAGATCCAGACCATACAGAACGCCTTCTACCTTCGGTATACCCACACCTATCGAATCCGCCACATCGAAGATGGTAGGGTAATGCTCTTCCACAAGAATGCTCCAGGGAGTCCCCGGACGAATACACTAGGAGCGGCCCAGACCTGGGTGTCGGCCAGAGAGCAAGCCCGCCTCGACCCAGACAATATTGTTCGACCCAACTCCTAGCCTGGCTCCGATGGAGGAAGGGAATGGTGGCACTCGATACCTACAAGGACAACATGTGTCTCTGGAGATGTCTAGCAGCCCACCAAGTACAGCTCCTGCGTGAGAGCTTGTTAAACAGTTCTACGACCTGAACAGGCCTGTAGCTGATGTGCCAAAGACGTCCCTGAACCAGCTGGACAAGGTAGAGTTCTTTGCGAAGACAGGGATTCGCATTTATGAACCTACCGAAGAGGGTAGCCGGCATCTGACCAGGAAACCTGCATACTATCCGAACATGACCATGAACATCATGACCATTGGAGTATACAACCACCACACCGTATTCATTAAGGACAGCTCCAAGCTGGCCCAGACTTTCATGTGCGGGTACTGTCAACAGCAGTTCACCCAAGTATGTCATCTCCAACATCACACTGACTGCTGTGCAGGTGGAAAAACAACCATCGAGTGCCCCGGGGAGAAAGTAGAGGCACTGCAGTCAGCATATGAGAAAGCCTTCTATCCACCCCAAATGGCCAGTTCAGCAGCTACTCGTTGGATTGAATACGAGTCGAGAAACCGAGGAACACACATATACCACGCAAAGTGTGGTCACGGTGGGAGCATTGGATCGAGGGAGCTCCCGTAGATGGTTATGATTTGACAACCGACACAGTATACCAGTTCCATGGCATGGATGTTCACAACACCAGCGAGGTGAGGATGCCGAACAAAGATATCGCAAGACAGTCACGAGAAACTGAGAGCATTTGGGTGCACGCTTGTGGTACAGTGAGGGTGCTGTCCCCACTTTATCGTCTATCACTTTGAAGCCCTTCTAGATGGGATCAAGACCCACCCTACAGAGACTCTCACGATCGAGAGTACCCACATACTTATCTCGGTGTCAGTCGGCTGCTCATTAAACAGCTGCTCGAAAAACCCTACTGACCTCTGCAATGCTAACCCCAAAGTGCTGATTTCAGAGTTCATGCAGGAGATCCAACTACGAGCATACCGAATATGGACACGTGTCTGGGTTCAGTTCATACCTGTAGACTTGGACAAGCTACCAAAATGACAGCAGCGACTGATCAACGAGTGGTCTACGAAGTCATGGATCAAAACCTATGGGTGCACACAGAAGAGCTGGTTGCCTTATGAATGGTTCGATACACCTGAGAAGCTCGACTTCCCAGGTCTCCAAGACTACCCAGCATGGTGGTCCAAGCTTAAGCTGTCAGTGGAAGCAAATTGGGAGGTATTATCAATACGTAACTATCGCAATGCGGCAATACAATGCCATTAATAATACGTATCGTGATACATTCCTCCCAAACCGATATGTATTACCTGAGGCCGAGGTAAAAGGTGATGCCACTTGTTAGACATTGCTAAAGTAATTCTGAGTAAAAGAATGGTCTTTGCTTTTGAAAAGGGTTCTCTGTTCATAAAGCTCATAGATCAAATAGTTATCATGAAACTATATTAAACATAGTAAAGTGAAAATGAAATTAATATAGTGATTCTTATGTCATCTTCATAAGATTGAGGCCCTTGTTGTGGATAGCAGTTAGTGCATTCATTTCTTGGTCTTTCCACCACGAGACCGTGATAATTATAAAGAATAACTACACTGATTGCTATCTGTGGCATGCGCTTTGCTTTTGCAAGGAGGATCACTAGAAATTAATTTTAAATTGTGGCATGAGGCTTTCCTACAAAGTGAACAATATATTGTGATACGTATTGCGATACAATCTGCTTTATCGGGATATATCGCGATACAATGATGTTCGCAAAACCAACCCCTAGACGCAATGTAAGCAGACCTTCAGAGAGCAAGGGATGCGGACATGCGCTGACTGGCTGCGATACTACAATAACTTGGACGTCAGCCCATTCATCGAAGTCCTAGAGCGGATGCGACAGTTCTACACAGAGCGCGGTATAGACATCCTGAAAGACGCGGTCTCTCCCGGGGTGTCACTACAGTATCTTCTTCACGGAACCGCTCAGCAAATGCCAGATGTTGACCTCTACACCCCAGGCAAGGAAGCCTACGAGATGCTGAAGGGTGCCGTTGTCGGTGGACCCAGCATCGTGTTCACAAGATACCATGAGTCGGGTCTTACCCGAATTCGTCAAGGCGAGCATGTCTGCCAGCGTCTCCTGGGCTATGATGCGAATGCTCTGTACCTGTCTTCAATGGCCCAAGAGATGCCGTGTGGTAAAGAGAATGTACGGCAGTTGTCTGGCGCTAGCGACGTAGAGCGCTTTAAGGATGATCTAGTAGATCGCTGGTTCGGGTTCGCTGAGATGGACATAGCGGTGCCCAAGGCCCTGTGGATGAAGTTCGAGGAGATGCCTCCTCTTCTACAACCGTGAAATCCCGGTAGAGGCGGTACCTCCTGAGCATACCTTGAGAAAACGGGTCGGAATCGCCCCATCACCAGCAAGCTGGTCGGTGCCCTCTCTGGCAAGGAGAGGCTTCTGTACGCACAAACACTCAAGTGGTATATTGCCCACAATCTAGAGATCACTGCTATCTACCGCACCATAGATTACATCCCACAGAAACTATTCGAGTGGTTCGTTAACGCCGTTACAGGGTCTCGCCTCTCCGGAGATGTTTATAAGAACAAAACGCTCTTGGCAGATCTCTTCACTCTCCTCGGCAACAGTGCCTACAGGAAGCTAATTGAGGCCCTAGAACGTCATACCAACACGAGCTTCACCAAGGATGAGCGCAAGGTAGATAGAGCCCTGCGCAGTGCATGATTCGAGGCCCTCGAGGAGATCGGTGAGTCCTACGATTTGCAGAGCCGTAAGCCCAAATTACCATTCGCCAGCCCTTCCAGGTTGGGATAGCCGTATACGAGTTCGCGAAACTGCCTGGCGACCTGGCACTGTCCAACTGCCAAGCCGGTGGCCAGGACAGTAGCTGCAAGGGTCACTCCACCCAGCGGGATAGCGACGATAGCACCTATGCCTGTAGCGAGGGTGGAAACGGCGACCACACCAGCACTGGCTCCAATCACACCCGCAGCTGTAGTTGTGCGTGCTAGACTGTTGTAGGCTGTCTTATATCACCCGCGTGTTCTGCTGTACTTTTCTTTCTTGTGGACGAGATTTTGTCTGATGGTGTCAATCTGCTGGATTCGCCAGCTGTGTACTGTACCACCCTCATCAGGTGCCAGGGCGGGATATAGTTCAGACTGCTTTCACCACTCCGATTTAGCCATGGTATACCTAGGTCTTAAACTCGTGCTAGCACTGCATCACCTGTAGGATCTGTCGACGAGTCATTGTGGGATTCATTTTGGAGAGTCTGGCGAAGCGTGTGAGCTTATTGGTGCGGAGACATACCTCGTTCAAACACCCCTCATCCAGCATAATGTCAGGGGCCAGTAGCTTGCGTAGCCATGACATCTGGAACTTCACCTTGTCCGCCTGGTAGTATGCCCACCATTGGCGGACTTTCATTTATTGTCCTGCACCCTCTCCTCTTCCCGCTGCAAGTCTTCTACAGACTCATCACCCTCGGCATCCGAGAAATCACACAAGTTTGGCCCTACGATGCCCTCCTGCCGGATGAGGCTCTCATATTCTTGAACAGAGTTGTAGTCCCTTCGTCTCCTTGCCTCTCTGGCGTTCTGTTCATACCAGCTCACCCGCTACAGTCACTCGCCTTCTTGTCGCCAATACATTTCCTGTACCGCTATATCTACCATCCCGGAGAAGGTGTGTGGTTGTGTTGGCGCCTCTATTTCCTTTTTCAACATCTCGGCGAATGACTGATAGGTCTGATATGATATCATGATGATAGGTCGATGAGCAGCGGCAGCCTAAACTCTAATTGGGCATCCGACAGACCATCCATGCTGACGTAAAGACTCATGGTGAAGCTGTCAAACAGGTGATTTGCATGGGTGAACATATTGGGGCTGATCGCTTTCCACAGTTTGCTGGTGGCTCCTGGCAGATATTCTATCATGTCTAAACCGACTTCAGTCAGGGAGCTGTGGTAGGTACTTCCCGGTGGTAGATGTAACACATCGGCGTGTACATACGTTGTGGAATGCTGAGCTACCTTGAAGAGAACCCATTCAGAGGCCATTCTATGCGATACTGAACCGCATGTCTACCGACCAGAGATGGTCTGATGACATTCTCCCCATTTTGGAGTAGCAATCGGCATGGCTATACACTCCATTTAAACCCCAGTATATGTATAAACAATGGAGCCCATATTTGCTCACTCGACCGGTCTAGCTGATCTCGTGGACGTGTATGACGTTGATGCTGCCAAGGTTAAGGAAAGCGATGGCAAATCGTTTGTCCTCCAATATGGAGCAGACTCCAAGACATTCTCACTCCATTCCATCAGTGGAGATGGTGTAGAGCTGCTCATTGACCTAAAGTATGTCTCGAAGGAATGTTTGGGTCGAGAGAGGGATGGTAGCAAGATTGTGTTCCACTATGACTTCCCAAAGGAGAAGTTCGTCCTCCACCCCCTGATAGAACAGTCACTGGACGTTAACACCCTGGACGCTGTTCTCAGATTTCATGTCTTAGAGCCGACTGTGAAGCATGCCCCACCAATGTCACATGATGGTATTGTCTTGACCTTGGCGAAAGAGCTGCAAGTAGTCTTTGAAAAGAAGGCAATGTGGTACCGCGCTGGACCTGGTGGTAACTGGCGAACGTGGGTGCTACCATATAGACCAGCAGTTATTGACCTAGAGGTCACCCCGCTCTCCACCATTGTGAAAAAGGATGGCACAGCCTGGATGCTGTTCAACCATGGATCATCCATCCGGCCTGATGGGTTCTGTCTCTGCGGCCACATCCGGGTGGTCCAGTAGCGGTGGCTGGTCTGTCAGGCATGGGAGCCGTTCGCCAAAACGGCTCCAGTGACTCCTCATCTAGTGACGACTCTTCGGGGTCTGAAGTTGAGGAGGCCGCGGAGGAGAGATTGCTACGGCCTGAGATGCCACGGGTGGAGAGCATGGAGGTCGATTCCGTCTTGGACTGAACCGTCCTCCATCTGTCTGGTTTGGCACAACCCAAGACAGCCGCTCCACCCGTGGTTGAGGCCACACCGGTACTGGGCACCCGTCCAGGGCTGGTTGGTTTGCCACCAACCGCCATGGTGACGGATGTTGCTGGCCAGGCTGGATACACGCCTATCTCGCCTGGTCCAGCGGTCACTCATGGGGTGATGTTGGCGTCCGTGTATGGCCACGGTTCCATAACCGCTACGGTTTTCCGTGCAGGCCTACTCCATGGAATGGAGAACTCCATGGGGTGGTGGCGGCGGAACCGTACGGTACCGGTGTTTCTGGCTTACCAGCGGTGGCTCTTGGCCGGGAGGCCATTGCTGTTAGAACCATGGATACGTCAACGGGTGTCGTATTCACTGGAGTGTCCTCTTCGGAGACAGACTGGTCCGTGGCTCTGGCTTGGCTAGCCAGGGTGGACCCGTCTGTGGTTTTGGCCACGGCCGAAGAGGATACACCCGTCCGCCGGTTGCATCGATTAGGACGGGGTCTTGCCTGCGGCTCGGATGGACTGGATCCAAGGTTTAAGGAGTTACTAGATGCTATTTATAGCAAGCAACTCCAGACCAAGGGCCAGCTCCCTGCGGCCTCCAGGAAGGTGCGGGCGAGATGTCGTATTCCCCGTGCGGAATACGACAAGTATGGTGTGGTTCCAGCGGTCACTGAAGATGACCGCTGGGTACTTAGAGTCCAGAGTGCTGGAGCGGATGGCCCCGCACCGGCGCTTGTGGACAAGTCCCAAGTACACCATGAGAAAGTCCTGGCCCTATGCGATGAGGGGGTGAGAGCAGCTATGAATGCTGTAAATCACTCTTATCACCTTCTTCAGTTGGTGTGGGCTGAAGCTGGAACAGGCCACCCTGTGCCACCTGTGGCGCTTTCATGCGTTAATGATGGCTTGGTGACAATTGCTGGATACAAGTCAGCTTTGGCATCAGTTATCCCTTGTCTAGCCAACAGGGATAGTCCAGAGGTGGCCGAGTTAAATGTGATGGTGAAGGGAATGAGCAATCTCCGACCGAGACAACCGGTAGTCATTCGAGCCTGGAGTCTATCTTTAGTGCTTAATGTATTGGCCAAGCACCCTTTCGAACCCTTGGGTTCGGCTAGTCTAAAGCATTTGACTCTAAAGGCGGTCTTTCTATTGGCAGCTTCCTCAGCTAGAAGGCGCAGTGAGATCCATGCGCTTTCGGCAGAGAGGAACCGATTTATTGTTTCTGGAGAAGGTCTGCGTCTTCTGCCAAGAGCAGAGTTTATGTCAAAGAACCAATCTTTGAGATATCCCGGCAAACCGATCATTATACCGAAACTAACTAGGTTTGATCGTGATGCCAGTGTCTGGTGCCAAGACCGTGCTTTGACTAAGTACAAAAAACGGACAGACTCGTTACGGTCGAATGATAGACATTTATGGATCTGCCATAAAAAGCCTTATGGCGCCGCATCTATTAATTCTATCTCTCGTTGGGTGGTGGAATGCATCAAACTACCCACAAGATTGCGACTGGGCACCGGGTGCAATGCGCAAGGGCACACGTTGTCAGAGGAATAGCCGCCTCGACCGCCCTTTACAATGGTGTTCCGTTAGAGGACATCATGGCCATTGCACAATGGCACTGTGAGTCCTCATTCACGGATTACTATATGAGGGATGTGTCATTCTCCGCCAATCCACTCGCCTTAGCTGTTTTGAAACGATAGTTTTAAATGGCCACACTGATCTGCGCAATTTTTTGGTACTTGAAAAAGCAAAATTTAAGGAATAGACATGGTCCGGCGAGTAGATTACAACCGAATTGTGTCACGGATGGTCGAACCAGTGCTTGGTTGAAGGCTCCACGTCTGAAATCCAATAATCATAAGGTAATTCAAGTTTGAGAGTTTTTTGTATTATGTTTATATATCATGATCATTCATTCTATATATTCATGTTCATTCCCAGGCTAATATATGCAAAGAGCAGTTAACCCTCTTAGCATATTCGTGTTTCAAGCGAGATGCATGTTCGTGAATTCTCTCCCTTTTTCTTAGGAAAAAAAAAAGGGGTAGGGTGCGGTGATGCGAATGTGATCCAGTCCCTAAACTTGATGGTCCTTTTAGGTCTCCATATGTCAGGTTTAAGTCTAAGATCTTTCTCCAGGGGCAAAAGAAGCAATTGATGGCTTGCCCCTTCCCACCAGGTTACTGTTTAAATCTGGTGTTATCAGAAGTAATAGAATGGTGAGTATTGATCAAAGGAGAATGAAGGAAATTTAAATTTCCCTTTCTCCGAGATCTAACAATACTCACCATTCTATTACGGACCCTGCCTCCCAGCCCCATGGAGGCAAGCCATAGGTATTCTCTTGTTTGGTAGCTATGCAAACAATATGAACCTCACTGGCAGATGGGTACCCGTTTGTTGGGAACCTGGTACCCGGTTCCAGGAGCCGGTAAAGCTTGCGAAGTCTAGATTCTTAGAGCCAGCTATCAGGATAGCTTATTATCAGAAGTTATAGAATGGTGAGTATTGTTAGATCTCGGAGAAAGGGAAATTGAAATTTCCTTCCTTCTAACCTATATAGGAGATGGTACAACCCTAGTTGGAGTGGGTGATAAGGTTGGGGTCAATGGTGGAAAGCTCCTGCTGCATCGTCCGTTTGATAGACCAGAGGAAGCTATCAATATTCAGGAGGGTGTCTTACGGGTCGAGGGTGTGTCACATTCCTCCAAGTCGAAGAACTCTGTAAAATTGTTCGAGCGTGTCGGGCTCACAAGTCCGCAGACAACATCCATTGTGCTAGAGCTGTGGCTTCTATCGGGCGTTAAAGTGAAGCAGCTAAGAGCCGCCCCTGACGGGGTGAAGGATAGCATCGAGGCCAGCACAGGGCTTGATCTGACATTGATATTTCTCGAGTGGTTAACCCTGTTTAGTTAAACCCTCCATGTATAGGATGTTGGTTATACTACTGCTCATACCTGTGGTGGCTGCCTCACAGACAGCCATGATATTAGATGCCAAGTGGGCCCACTTCCGAGACGATCCTAGGTACAATCCCTTCCATGACCATTCACGGAAAAATATCTATGACCGATTTCACCCACATGAGGAAATTGAGTCTGTCTGCCACTTCTGTGGTGTAGAAAGGTCTAGACGTGGTTGTCTGCAGCCGAGGCATCACCAGATCCTCTGTGTCACATGTGAACATGCTAGATAGAGTCTGCCATGGTGCAGATGGTAGGCACTTTAGCATTCTACCAAGTGAGCATTGCCAAGGCAGCTGGAAGAGCCTGTGGGTAATCCTCTCATGCCGATGTAACACCGGTCTTGACTACATGTTTTTCTGATGTAGGCTAGATCCCACACCTCTCCCTCGATAAGTGCCTGTTTGTTGGCTACGCAATGGTGGTATCACATGCTGGTGGGGACTCGGCCTGGTGGGGGGGGGGGGGGTGGGCAGACAGACTATACAGACAGACAGACCACTGACATTCAATCAGTAGTGTGCTATGCTATAACACCGCCGAGATAAGACGTTATGTCCTAGTTACACACTGACGATAATACCACGTAAATATATATATATATACACCTGTGCAAAAGTTAAGCACCACCCTATTTTTACGCACATGCGAGGGTATATTCATGTGCTATGAAGAAAGCAATAGCATAAACATTTATGTACCCATCCATCTTAGTGCAAGAGGTAATAATGCAACTAGAGGAATGCTGATTATGATGGTGGGGAAACACTGTATGTTTTTGTTTGAACTTGAAAACGAGGCCTGAATATGGTTACGTTGACACAACTGACAACTATTGCCCTACAGTTGACACACGTGGCTAGATTGTCATTAATGGTGTCTGAAAACGAAGTTTAACATCTGTGCACGAGTTTGAGACTGTCATTATTAATACCGGGTATATCCACCTTGTGCCTGGATGACGGCCTGGACACGACGTTTCATGCTGGTCACCAACCGACTGATACGCCATTGTGGTATTCGTTGCCATTCAAGATGGAGTGCGTCTGTTAATTCCTGTAGGTTCTGCACAGGAGGATCCCTCCTTCTCACCATGTTTCCCAGAATGTCCCAGATATGCTCAATAGGGTTCATGTCAGGGCTCCTTGCTGGCCATGGTAGGGTTTCGATGGCATTCTGGCGGAGGTATTCATGCACAGCTCTAGCACGATGTGGTCGGGCGTTGTCATCCATGAATATAGGGTGGGTTCCAGGTGCATGATTTACAAAATCAGGGACCACAACTCTATCCAGTATGGAATCTTGATATCTTTGTCCATTTAGTGTTCCAGGTACAGTCAACAGATCCAGCTTACAATCAAATGAGATGCACCCCCATATCATAACGGAACCTCCACCAAATGGAACTTCTTCCATGATGTTACGTTGGTCGTACGCCGTGCGTCTGGACCTCCATACACGAGTTCGACCATCTGTGGCATGAAGCAGGAACCGACTTTCATCGGACCAGTGTACCCGTCTCCAGGATCTCATGTTCCAGTGTCTTCTTTCGTTGCACCACCTCAGACGCTCCTCTTTGTGGTGTGCAGTGAGGAGAGGACGTCTGACAGGTCTCCTAGCTTTCATGCCAGCAGCATACAGTCTCCTTTTGACGGTAGACATTGACACTCTATTGCGCGTTTCCCATTGCTGGCTGAGCACTCTGCTGTTGGTGAATGGAGATCTCCTAACAAGGCGTACTAGGGCTCGATCATCACGGGCAGTAGTCTTCTTCGGTCTTCCATATCTAGGCCTGTCCTTCACCTCGTTAGTTTGCCCATGTTTTGCAATCAAACGACTGATTACAGTATGGTTAATGTTCAGCTGTCTGCCAATCTCTCTGCATGACATACCAGTGGTATGCATGCCTATGATTTGCCATTTCACACGATCACTTAACCTTCGTCTTGCCATAGCGGTTCACAATCAAGAGCTAATTCTCTCTGTACAAATAAACCACGGTCATGAACACAAAATTCCTAATCTTGTCGCCTAAATCTGTATGTAATGTTCTACACCTCAAACTGGACTTTTACATAACTGAACACGTGTGCTGTTTCCTGCCACGCACGGACATCAAGCGGCGTGAAGTCATGCATGCATGTGCATTTCGTACTTGGAATTATGTCAGCTAACGCGGGGACAAAAAGTATGGCAGCCTAGTTGTACCATCATGTTTCTACGTTCTATTGTTTTTACTGGTGCTTAGCTTTTGCACAGGTGTATATATAGCTGTCTGACTTGTTTATTCTGTCCTACATTCACGCGTACAATCTTCTTCTGTTGTGAAAAATAGGTCTGATTGTCAGAAATAGGTCCGCTTGTCCAGAAATAGGTCATATTGTCAGCTACTAACATTTTAGTCAGCTTGTTTACATGCTGACGGAAGTTACCTACCACAAAAATCTGATGCAATGTGAAATATTCTAGAATATTTCTACAATGTTGTGAGATATTCTAGGTTTTCTGCACTGTTGTGAAATATTCTACAAACAGAATGACAGGGCTATGTAACAAGCACACAACAGATCTGTTGTTTCCCTATGCCTCAGGAATTGAGAGGGTGGTGGGAGCCGCGGATCGCGGAATGGTTGTCGGTGGAGGGCGGTGGGGTCTATGTCTCAAATTCCTAGGAATTGAGAGAGCGGTGGGAGCTGCTGGATCGCTGATTGGCTGCCAGTGGAGGGTGGTGATATCATTTTTACCCGGACCCATTTAGAGACATGAGGTATGGCATGTATTTGTGTGGCCCATGTCTCAAATTCCATATGTCTGAGGAATTGAGAGGGCGGTGGGAGCCGCAGATCGTGGAATGGTGGCCAGTGGAGGGCAGTGGTATGCTATACTACTTGTCTCAAGGCTCTTCATCTTTGCACCTCGAAAGACACTATTTCTCGTTGGAGAGTCGATGCTATTCAGATGTCGCATAAAATCGCAACAGGAAGGCAGATTGATCGTGCGAACGCCCATCAAGCCTGAGCCCTAGCAGCATCATCGGCCCTTTATAAGGGTCTTTCTTTAGAGGAGGTGATGTCTGTAGCATAATGGCATGCCGAGTCGTCATTTACTGATTTCTACCCTCGCGATATCTCCAGCGCACTTAATCCGATAGCCGTCATCAATTTGTCGAATCTCAGTTAAAGCCACGTCCGACTACTCTTATCACATACATCATAGGGTTCTTCTACAGGCACTGACACTGGTGATGCATATGGACTGTGAACGACCGTGGATTGGGTGAAGCTCCTGCGATGACCAAGAAAGACCAAGCACTCAGAATGGTGAGTGTTTCCTAGTTTTAGTGACTAATATTATTATTATTGTTAGCTCACCTGGCCTTAACGGTTTGATCAATTTCAACCAAATTTGGCTGGAAGGATCCTATGCTGCTACCCTCCACAGACAGTTTTTCAGAATTTTGATTGATCAATTTTTTGGGTGAAAATCTGAGGTTTTATGAAAGATCTACCAGAAATGGTCAAAATGCTACTCCTCCTTAGCTGCTTGACATATTTCAACCAAATTTGAGTAGATGTGCTCTTTGGTCATAGGCTCTATAACGTCTTTTGAGAATTTTGATTGATCAAATTTTTGGGTGAAAATCTGAGGTTTTATGAAAAATCTACTGGAAATGGTCAAAATGCTACTCCTCCTTAGCTGCTTAACATATTTCAACCAAATTTGACTAGATGCATTCTGTGGCGGTAGGCTCTAGAACATCTTTTCAGAATTTTGATTGATCAATTTTTGGGTGAAAATCTGAGATTTTATGAAAAATCTACCGGAAATGGTAAAAATGCTACTCCTCCTTAGCTGCTTGACATATTTCAACCAGATTTAATTGGATGCATTCTATGGTGGTAGGCTCTAGAACTTCTTTTCAGAATTTTGATTCATCAATTTTGATTGATCAATTTTTTGGGTGAAAATCTTAGATTTGGTTAAAAATCTACCGGAAATGGTAAAAATGCTACTACTACTTTGCTTCGTGACATATTTCAACCAAATTTGACTGGATAGATTCTATTGTGGTAGCCTCTAGAATATTTATTCAGAAATTTGATTGATTAATTTTTTGGGTGAAAATCTTAGATTTTGTAAAAAAAATTACTGGAAATTGTCAAAACCCTACTCCTCATTAACCGCTTGGCGGATTTCAACCTAATTTGGCTGAAAGGACCCTATGGGTGTAGTTTTCAGAACGTGTATAGAGAATTTTGATTGGTAAATATTTTGTTGAAAATCTAATTTTATGAAAATTTACCGGATATCGCTTAAAATGCTACTCCTCATTAACTGTTTGGGAGATTTCAACCAGACTTGGATCGAATGACACTATGGTGGTAGGCTTCAGATTTAATAAGCAGAATTTTGATTGGTAAATATTTGCGTGGCCATCTTGGATTTTCGAAGTTTTAGTAAATCAGTTAAAAGCCTACACCTCATTAACCACTTGGCAGATTTCAATCAATCTCAGCTGGAAGGACCCTAGGTGGGTAAACTTAAGTACGCATATACAGAATTTTGATTGGTCAATTCTTTTGGTGGCCATCTTGGATTTCCAAAAATTATCCATCGTGTCTTTAAATGCAAATGCCGAAAAGGTTCAAATGCTAATGGTCCAGGTGAGCGCCACAGGCCGTTGGGACTCTTGTTTTACTTACAGTCGAATTCCCAGACTGATTAAGTGAAAAGTCTGGTTCAAGAGTATTCTTATTCATTGCAACAGACAATAGACTCATTCAAATTTGAAAATCTAATCAAAATATTGATAGCGTTTTAAAAATTAGAAGTTGTAGTAGCTTCTTTGCACTCTCCCGGACTTCCCTCGCTGAGACTTAGGGCTGATATGGGTCTGGTGGGTGTTGTCTCCATTTTTGACAGCCCTCAGGAATTTGTGTGGACAAATGAGGGGAGGGGGTTGGTATGTGGGGAGCGTGGTCTAGACCATGGAAGTTTAGCACTCTATGAGTCGGATTGCGGGACCCAAGCGTATGCTGGGGTTCTCAGTCTCTTCACAATCTTCTCTGTCGGATGGTAGATGAGAGCTGCTTCGAGCCTCACCTCCTCCCACCGGAGTTTCTTGGCTGTTGAAATCCGGAGTTTATCGTAGTAGTACATCTGGTAAGTATTATTCAAAGTAGAATAAAAAAAGCATCCGCTTTTGTTTCTACGAGAATTGTTAATACTTACCAGATGTACTATGGCTACCTCAGCCACCCCGCTGAGGTGAGGCTGAGCTGCTTTCACTGTTTGTCAAGACAAATATAAGACGAATCTGATTGTAGTTGGGAATTTACTTGGTACCTGGAGGCTTATGGTAATTCCCGGACACAGTATGGGCAGGACCATGAAGAGTGTGGAGTTTTAATTGTTTATTTTGAGCTAGACTAGATATAAACATTATCATAATAGTACATCTGGTAAGTATTAACAATTTCTAAACAAAAGCGGATGCTTTTTGATTCACTTGGCTTGCAAATGGACATTGCTGACCACCACTGCAGAGGCTTTTTGTTGCTATGGACTTGCTGTACGGAGATTTTCTTGACAACATATTAATGGGGTTACAGTTAAATTAATTGTATGAATCATGAATGGTCAGAATAGTTAGTCCAGCAAATTTATAATTAACCATATTACTGTGATAATGGAGAAAATATACGTTTTGCAATGTCCTGTTTAATGCATTGCCACTAATAGTATTGGCCCATCCCTATATCATCATTGGCTATGCCAATGCACCTTTCTATCCATCCATCATATGAATCATAATCGACTAAGTGATATGAGTCCTGAATGACTCAATATAGTTTGTCTTTAACGTTTTTATAATCTGACACGTTGTATGACTTGTATGTGTTTACCATTTAATAAACATTCTGTTGAATATTTTGAATCTAATTTAACTTGGCGCAGTTGCTGCCATAGGCTTATCTGTATAGTTTTCTGGAAATTGATAGTCATGGAGTTCAGGGATCAATTGATCCCATCATGAGTGAGATGTGGGTGGAGCTTAGCTAGAGATGGGCAGGGATTGAAATACTTAGTATAGATATCTAATTAATTACTGGACGTCTATGTACCTCTTGGGTGTTTGTTTTTTTCAGTTTAACAGTTGAAATCTGCACTAGTTATAATGACTTAGAAAAGACGCCCTCAGCTACTTACCATCCACAGAATGATACCAGAATCTACACTTACCACCAGAATGCAGTAGGGTAAGAAAATATCTTGAGGATAATATGTTCATAGTAGTGGGGCAGATATGTGTTGGAATTGTGGGTTTTATGGTAAAAGCACCAAAATTGGCACAGTTGAGGACCAATATATACCAAATAATTTTAGATATAGGACCATCGCAAAATTTTCCCCTGGGACTTAGAATGGACACACCCATTGCCACACCCATTTTGGTGGGCATGGCACATTGTTAAATTATAAAAGCTGCAAGAAAATCATGCCTTTTGGTGATTCAAACACCAGAATTGGCTCTGTTATTTGTAACTATGTCATGATTGATGAAAAACCTTAATTTCATGCATATCTATCTTTGTTGGTGAAAAATAGACACACCTACAAAAAGTGGGCGTGGCATATTTCTAAATCTTATACTAATCACTATAGTCATAATTTAATAACTCGAGTGCCAAAATATATCATGTTTGATAAATTATGCAGCCTCATCTGTGCCATTTCTGATGGTTTTAACCTAAAGCCCACAATTGATGAATCCAATCGGTCACTCAAGTATATGACGTCATAATCAATTACATCCGTCACATGCAGGCAGATGTCACAATCAAAGACGTAATGAATGACGTAGGCAAGTTTATCATGAAGTCTGTCAGCTATACGAATTGTATGCCTTTCCTTTTTAATAAACATTCGGTTCAATTAAAAAAAATCTAATTTGACTGGGCGTGATTGCTTCCAATGCCCTACCTGTAGTTTTATGGAAGTTGATATTCAGAGACTTAATTGTTCGATTAATCCCAATACGGGCAAAGCTAGAGATAGGTGGGGCATAGCCAAATGTTGATTCATCCATTCATCAGTTATACGAATTGTATGTCTTTCCTATTTAATAAACATTCTGCGTTCTCGCTATATCCACATTTGTTTTTGGACTAGTTCTGTCATACAACAGTATGGTGAAACGCTCTAACACTGAGATACTGTCATCGTCAAAATGATTAGGCACTGCGGAAAGTCTATTAAACACTGGTGTCACTGAATCAAACGTCTTCCAGATATCAAATGCTGTCTTTTTCCCCCTGCCTGCAAAGAATGATACAGTGTCACAGGCAGTAAAGGAGTGAAACATTGGAAGAGCTTTTGACATTTTTCTTCGCCGAGTGCAGCAGCACTGTCACGACTAGGGATGTATTGCAGATGCTTACCAGTACCGAATGCCACCCAGAGTTCGATATCTTTACATATTGGAACAGCAGCAACAGAGAGTCAGTACCAAGTCAGTATCTATTGTGCATAACATAATCCTACTGAGTCCTCGACTAACCGCATCTACTGCATGTACACTCATTCTGGTGTCGGCCTCGTCATGATTGCAAGGTGACATTGAAGATACATCCTGACTAAGTTGGGTGCAGAGAACTTCTTTGCCACATGTTGTGTACACTTCCTGATCTGGACCTATTTGTTCTATGATCTGGTGTGCCAGAAAATCAAACAGCTCTTTCTTGTTCTCGTCTAGTCGTAAGAATGCTTGCCAGTTTCCTGGAAGAGAGGTACCAGCTATTACACGTCTTCGAATACCTTTCCCTCTTTTATCTCTAGTTGTGGACTTCAAGCTATTTTCAAGATACACGTCCCAGATGACATCGACTCTATTGGAATTCCGAAGTTGTGCTCGTGTATATGGAATAAACACAGTTGTCATATACTCCAGAAAGGTCTTAGTACCTACTGGTTTTAGCATATTGACAATAGCTGGTCCATCCAGAATGATAACATCAACTCTTGGGGAATCTCTGTGCGAAGGACATGTTTTCTAAGCACTCTACCAAATCTGACTTAGAACCGGAGCGAAGTTTTCCTAACTGCGACAGAGATGGAGGGTAAGCATGATTCTCATGCTTGAAAAACATTTCTAAATCACCATCATGTGTTTTACAAGCAATGTATAACCGTGAAAATAATGTACGATCACTCAAAAGAGATGTTACCAGCTGTGTCATCTTAGATTTAACTTTTGTATGTGCCTTGCTGAATAATGACATCTTATTTCTTTTAATTGAGTCAGAAATAGGTTTTGAGCACAGGGCAAATCGTTAATTGATGTAGTTATCATATTGTTCTTGGGCTAAACGTGCAATACAACGAACACTGTCTACAATGACACAATCTGCAATATCATGTGTGTCCAATACTAGAAGATCACCACATTCTTCCATGAATGGATTTCCCATGTCATCTATTACATAAACAAGCTGCCTGACCATATTAGCAGATTTTATTTGAACAGACTTAGTTTGGTCGTGGTGAAGGTTGTTTTGGTTATTGTTTATTATATCCAGGCAGCCTGTTTCGAATTCTTCTACTGCATGTGCTATTTCTGGACCAGCTACCATCCACCGGAGATGAGCTCTAGAATTCTGCATAAGTCCAACAGCACCGCCATCTTTCACCACCGCATTATTCTGCTCATGTGCTTGGTCGATAGGGATTGCAGCGAATTGATGATTGGTTTTATGAACCACGAAGTGGCCCTGAATGAACTGTTGATGGACATCACGAAGTCGATGTTGCAGTGTAGACATATCCCGTATATGAACTGGCAGCCACCGAGCATAGTTAGTGTGATTAAGAGCAAAGCACCATGGAGCTAATTTTGTGAGAACATCAATGTACAATTTGAAGTTTGCTTCTCGAAGAGATCGTACATAGACCATAGCCAAAGGCTGTGAACCAGAATTGGAAGTGCGGACTTTCATCAATTCTTTGCAGGCACCATTCATTGAATGAGAGTGGAATTTGGGGTTGAAATTTGATATACATGTGTAGGCATCAAAGGCATTGTGAAGAATGATAAACAATGCGCTGGCTGTCACCTGGTGCACAGTTCTAGTTCGTGTTAGATGTGAAGCAGTTAGGAAGGAATCGGCAGTTTCTGCTGATGCAATATTTGCTTGGGTAATAGCATTGGTCCAGCCACTACCATCTAGCCAGTCTCCTAAAATCTTTAGTGCAGGCATTTCAATGTGGAAACCACCAAGTAAAGTGATGAACTTCTCTCCGTATATATCTGGCCAATTCCACTGAATCAATTTGGCAATGGCGAACAGTGGCTGGTCAACAGTTAGTACGGACAGTTGGCCTGGATTCAGGAATTCAACAGCACGCTGCACTACATCCATTGAATGCTGAATCATAGCGACCGATGTAGAATTATCTTGGGAAAGTGGTAGAAGTGATGTAATTGCAGGTCTATATTATATTCCTGTGATACTGGTTGTTTACTTGCATGATATGCTGCCCATGAAACTGGATCTGTTTTGTCATGTACCTCTTTAGTCAGTAGTTGCTGAACACTGTCCTGCCATACGTCTTCATCTTCCAATGCAGATCTGAGAATTTCACCATTGCCGTTGAAGGAATGGGTAGATCTTTGTTTTTGAGTGCGACAGATGGGATATTTGTATATGACAGTGGAAGAGGTGGAATCATATTACTTGAAGGCGCTGACTGCAATGTTGGCCTACTACGTTCATTTCCATCTAATACTGTAGTCTGGTTTATTTCTATATGTCGCCATGAAATACTAATCTCTCTGTATTTGTGTCCACAGGTATCTACCTATGATTGAAAAGGACAACACATCATCAGAGGGTTTGCTTTTCTCTCCACCAAGTTTCCATTTCCGACTAACAATGTTAGAATGAACTAATACAAAATCTATGCCCGGTGAGTTGGAGGCCTCGTAAGGTCTTTTCACTTTGCCCTCTTGGTCCACTTCCTTCGCTTTATGGTGGAGTGAGTTAAGAGGTCATAGAGTTGGTGGAGTTTCCAGTTCATCAGATTGGATGGTTTGTCTATGCTAAAGACTCGGGTATCATAGTTTTGATATTAGGCACTTCAATTATTTTTGAAAATATTTCTGATATCTGCTGCCATTGTATCATTGTGTATCTGATGTTTGCAAAGTCTGTCTCTACTATCCTTTCCAGTTAGATGTTCTGGATATGAATACAATTCGTCCTTACACCTGGAGATTGTTTTCGGATCGGATTAACGTCTTATTTTTGAAGTTATGACATCATAATCAGCCTTGCACTTTATTAACACTTGTAAAGTTTTGTCCAACGCTGGTTTCCTATTAGTTAGTGGTCTTTATGGCCACCTTCCCTCTCTCTCTCTTGGTTTGGTTTTGAGTTACTAATTCATTAACTAAAATACTCATTGTCTTCGTCTTCTGGCCTTTTTCAGAAGCTTGGTTGTCCTTCTTGTGGAAGGGTTTATCAAGGAATGTTTCGGCCCTCATTTATGCTTTCTATGCAGTCCTCGTGGACCATTGCTTAACTGTGAGATCTGTAAACAGTGTGGGGGTGGGGGGGATGTCTGAATTTTCGTTACAGACAAAAGAGAGGGTGAGTGAGGAGAGAAGATCGAGGAGAGAGGTTCCTGCTAAGAAGGGTAAGAGAAAGGCCTCGTCCGAGTTGAAATGATGGGAGAGGTGAAGAGGACAATTAAGGATTTGGTTCCAGAGTTGCTTCATGGCATGCTTCCTGGACCAAATCCTTTATTGTCATCTTCTGCTGCTCCGGAGCAGATAATCCCCATCTCTGAATCGGTGCTCTGTAGGGACTTATCAGTTTTCATCCAAGATTCAGAGGTGGCCCCATTAGAGGGGGCAGTCCACTATGAGGACACTGGCAGCAGGCTTGCCGCGCCGGTTGTTCGTGGACAGGTGTCGCTGGAGCCTGGTGCCTGCTTATCAGGCCAGGATTATCCACACCCTGCAGGTACCACTTCCTCCTATGGTACCTTTCCTGGCCAGTCCGGGTTAGCATTATTCGCTGACCTGGAGTCTAATCTTTCTGGCCAGGAAGAAGAGGATTATCTGCTGGGTTTTCCTTCTGGTGCCAGGGACATGGACATTGACGTACGTGCACCCCTCGCGGGGAACACGGGTAACATTTTCCATGGATCTACTCATGCAGGAGAAGCGTTCACGGCGCAGAAGGTAGCCCGGCTGGATCTGATGGCCAGTATTACCGCATACCTCGGCTTGCCGATAGTGTAGCAGAGAGCGCGTTCGCGCAGCTCCCCCTGCATATCATCCCCTGCAGGCTCGAGGCCAGCAGTGAGGGGGTTGCAGGCTCCTCCAGCGCAGCCAGGCAGCTGCCTGCGCACCGAGGTGCACGCGGCGCAGGCCGTGGCGCTCGAGGATTTGGTCGTGGTAATCGTACCTGAAGGGTCGGTTACCACGGTAAGAACCACTCCAGTGCTTCTGGACCAGGAGACAGTGCCACTGTTGTGCTTCTTATGTCCACCTCTCTCCCTAGGTGGTCCAGTGGGAGGCCGATTGGCCCACCACAAGCATGCGAAGACGACGACATAGATCTCTCCGATTCCAGATCCAAGCGCCATCGCAACAGATGCGTTAGCTATTAGCTGGGTGGGAATGTATGCATACGCATTCCCTCCAGCAATCCTGATTCCAAAAATTCTTCAGAAAATCAGACGGTAGGAGTGCCAAGTGCTTCTGATCGCCCCAAATTGGCCAATCCGATCATGGTATACGGATCTGCTGGACCTTCTGGTCTGCAATCCGTTTCCTCTGCCTCTGATGAACAATATTATCTTCCAGGGCAAGGCCCTTCAGAACAATCCGTCAATGTTCAGATTGACTGCGTGGATGTTGTCAAGGAATCTAGAATTAAGGAGGGCTTTTCTGAGCAAGCAGCCATGTTCATGGCAAAAGTCAGAAGGGGTCAACCTCCAGAGCATATAATTATAAAATCAACAGATTTGCAGAATGATGCTCAAAAAGATGTATTAATCCAATGGATTCATCTATTCAGGTAGTAGCCGATTTCCTCTGTCACCTGTATGATGCCTATAGCCTCAAGTCTAATTCTATTGCTGGCTATAAGTCAGCTTTAATGACAGTTATTCCTTGCTTGGCTAAGAGGGGAAGTGATGAAGTAAGTACATTAAATACTTTAATTAAAGGCATGGGTAATCTAAAACCAACGAATCCCCCAGTGATTCTGTCTTGGAGTTTAACTCTAGTGTTCCAGCTACCAGCTGATAAGCCATTTGAACCACTAAGTTCCATTTCTATGAAAATGTTAGCACTTAAAATGTATTTTTAATTGCTACGGCCTCGGTAAGGCGGAGAAGCGAAATTCATGCCTTATCAGCCGAGGCAGACTGTTTTGTGGTTACAGGGGAAGGCTTTAAGCTTCTACCTAGGATAAATCTCATGGCTAAAAATCAGTCTGAAATATCCAGGTATATGATCCTAATTCAAAAGCATGGTGTCCAGTCCGAGCATTAAACCAATACAAACAATGTACTCGGGAATGCCGGACGGACCCAACGACATTATGATTGTCATATATTGAACCCCATGGCAGGGCGTCTAAGGACACCATTTGCAGGTGGATTGTATAGTGCATTCAATTTTGTCATAAATCTGCCACAGGTAAACAAGTTGACTTAGCTAAGGTTCACAGTGTTCGCGGTGTAGTGGCTTCTACTAGCCTGTTTAATGGGGTTCCTGTGAATGACATTATGTCAGTAACCCAGTGGCACTGTGAGTCAAGTTTTACCGACCATTACCTCCGTGACACCTCGAATCCTCTCGCCTTATCGATTTTGAAAAGATAATCTAGCTGTACATATTTTGATGACAATTAATCAATGGTAGCAACTCCTTATTTGGACTGCATCAGCCTTCACCAAAGGGAAGATGATGACTGCAGCCAACTTCCATGTTTATGTGTTGTTCATTGTTGATTGTGTTGTTACGTGACCCTTCGTTATTAATATGGTGATGGTACGTGCTTTATGTGGTTCGTTATTGAGAGTATACAAAAATGAAGCCTTCGTTTAATGTCCTATAGTACATGGCACTTGTACGTAGAGAGCGTATGGGACATTGAGGTCATTCTGTCTTCCTCCCAAAAAGAGGGGGCGGGGAGAGCGCATATGACATGGTCGTCTCTCAGCCATCGGTTGTGTTATCCGATGTTCAAATCTATCCATGGTTGTGTTTTCACGCACTTTCAGAAGTTTAAGTGCCTTAAACGCAGAAAGTCTCATAGGGATGAACTGGTCTTTTGACCTCGCCTTCCTCCCGCCGAATTCTCTGACGAATTCTGGCAATATCAAAGAGTATTAGGGAGGTAAGTATACTCTTGAAATGAAATAAATGAAATCACGGATTTCTTTTTTCATGAGAGAGTTGATACTTACCTCCCTAATACGGACCCGGCCTCTGCCCGCAGAGGCTCGGTCTTCAGGCTTTCTTAAAGTTGCATAGTGTCAGCCAATAAATTAGTCAGAGGAAGTACTAGTCTGCGCATGTGCGGTGGTTGAGGCTGCCATCCGCCGGACTGTCATCTGAGTATCTGCCCATTAGGGGCCCCTAGCTTTTTTAATCTGGGTGTTTATTGATTGAAAGTCGATATTTGGTAATATCAGAGAGTATTAGGGAGGTAAGTATCAACTCTCGTGAAAAAAGAAATCCATGATTTCGTTTAATTAACACCAAGTTCACTGAGCCAATCAGAGTACAATTTAACAAGATTAGCTAGGCTAAAAATTGGTTGCCAGTTTCGTTTCTTCTAGGTAAGCAATAAGTTCCGCTAAAGCAATACTATGAGAGACGCCATCTATGTTTTGCATAAGTTCGTCATCATTTTTTCTACTCACGCCATTGTATAACTACTAGACACAGAATGGTACTTAGAATCTTGGGCTACCATATCATCTACACTAAGTTGTGCAATTAATTTTTGATCTTGTAGCTTTACTGCACATTTTCGAACACGTTCGGTAATGTTCTTGGTAGCCGCTGGATGGAGCGGATTTCCTGGTAATTCTACATCATTACAGAAGAAACATTTCTCAGTATTTGTCTTATCACTGCTTAAAGAGTTTTGTCTTGTGAAAGTACTAGCTCTACCTTCACTTGTACATGCCGTAGCTCCCTGAACTCTCACCAGGCGACACTTAGAGCATTTTAGCCGACAGGCCGTATGCCATTTTGCCCGATTAGTAGAAAGTGTGTTCAAGATTCCATCACCGGCATCAAGTCGGTCTATAGTTACAGAAACTGGTTGATGTCCAAAGTTACGAAAACTTTGTGGTAATTCGGCCAAGCTTTGGTAGCCAATTCTGATATCTGGACGTTTGGAATTAGCAGGACATTGAAGCGGGTCACCAGAATCCTGACATAAAGCACATATACTCCAATCAATCGGTGGAGGTGGTGGTGTTGCTGAACGGAAACTGTCTAAATGAACAAGCTTGCATCTTTTGTTGGTCGCCATAGTTCTTCAGAGAGTTCAACAAACTGAAAAAAATATATTAGTTTAACTATTATATTAACTAGGCCGTAAACACCCTATGTAAAGCGCTATATCGGATAACTGTTAAATTATGACAATAATACTGGCATGCTTGATGCAGCATATCGTGAGGCAGATACGGGACCGAAATAAGCAAAGAGAAATTAGATGTAGAAATATGCCATGCCCTCTTTCTTTTTGTAGGCGTGGCCATCTTTTCATCCACAGGAAATTAAATTAGTTTTTTTGCTTCAATTATAACAGTTACAAATAACAGCTAATTCTGGTGTTTGAATCACCAAAAGGCATGATTTTCTTGCAAATTTTATTCTTTAACAATGTGCCACACCCACTGAAATGTGTGTGACCATTCTAGTCCCTATATCTAAAATTATTTGGTATGTATTGGGCCACATCTGTGTCAATTTTGGTGCTTTTACCATAAAACCCACAATTTTCTGTTATTTGTCACATATCTGTCCTACTATAGCCAAACTTATCTGAAATGATGACCGTAGCCCTTTAACCCTTAAATTTTTAATGGAAATTTCAATTTTCTCATGGAAAATGTTGATTTGCAGACTGAGAGATTAGTTTTGAAAATTTATCATTGGAATGACTGGCTCGGTTATTGAGCCAGTCTTTGCAGTGATAATTTTTAAGAAATCGTTTTCTCTTGGTGTGAAAATGGACGTTTATCAGAACCACTGCAGAAGCCGTTTTTGGTCCGTTTGAGCACAAAACAATGGTCACTAAAGACCTGTGGTAAAACAACCTCTATAGTGGTCTTGGGAAAAGTCCATTTGATGACCAAGAGAACAGGCATTCCAGTGTTAAATTTGTCACAAACAGTTTTCCCTATTGAAAATTGAATTTTAAAACAAATTTGATGGTTAAGGGGATAAATCACCTATACTGTGCTGTATAAAATGCCTTTGAGAGGACTAAAATATGGTCATTCTTTAGCCCTTAAATGGTCCAGATTTGTCAAGAATATTACAATCTTTGAATTTTTAATGTCTATTTGCAGGCCAAGAGAAGACTATTTCTGAAAATGTATGACTCGAATTACTGGCTCGCTTATCGAGCCAGGTATTCCAGTGGTAACAAAAAAGTCTTGCTTTGCAAATAGACATTTCTCAGAACCTCCGCAAATGTTGTTTCTGTGAAATCTTAAATTCTTTGGATATAATTAGATTTGGCGCCATTGCGCTCTAAGGTGGTGGCTGGCAGTGATCATGCCATCGCTGCCTCCATATATGTAGGAGTAGTGATTAATATAACAGTATTGTATACATATACTTGATTTCAGGAAAACAATTCCTATACGATTGAATATTGATAAGATGGTAAGTGTTCTTTGCTGTTTTGTAGAAATGCTCCTGAGAAGAAGAGACGTAAGCTACAGGTGACTGGTACTAGTTTATCTCAGTCTGGGAGGCAGATCATTAAAGCAGAACCTCCAGATTCACCGGAATCAGACAGTAAACCAAGATGCTGTAGGAAATTAGAATGGTATAACTTTCTGGGATCTATCCACCATGTAAATAAAAGCTTGTTCTACAAGCTTTCTAAACCTGTTTAAATTACTTATCTATGTTAAGAATATCCAATGTTATGGCAATGTGGATTATGCCACTATTCGGAACAAAATTTTGAGAAAAACCTGATTTAAAAGTCTATAAAGCATTTCTGACTTATACATTAATTATATAGTAATTTGACTGCAGCTGTCATTAAAAACTGACGATTGTTAATATAACGGAACGCTATTAGTGCTTTTACTTTGAATTATAACAGTAATGTATCAAGCTGCCACAACTTGAAGAAGCACTACAAACCATCAAATGCTTTCGGATAGCACTGCAGTGGATCCCCTCACACTGTCGAGTCCAAGGAAATGAGGAAGCAGACAAGATGGCAAAGGTGGGTGCAGAAGAGAATCAGACAGAAAACATGGTTACCCATACAAAGATGAAGACTATCATCATGTCACTCTATAGAACACCTCAATCAGAAGATGCCTACCATCATCTCTCGAGGCCAGAGCAAGTGACTATTTTTCGTCTCAGAACTGGACACAACAGACTAAACCAACACATGTACAGGCGGTTCCACCTTACGACATCGCCCACTTGTCCTTGTGGGGAAGCAGAACAGACCACAGAGCACATACTTCAATGTTGCAGTACGTATCAGCTGCTGAGAGAAGAGATCTGGCCTTTGTCAACCTCTTTTCTTGAAAAGCTGTATGGGCCTGTGGAAGAACTGCAGAAAACCACATATTTCATCTTGAGAACGGCTCTCCAAGTGTGATACCAGCGATCGAAAAGAAGATAACAGTAATGTCAAAACAAGCAAAAAGTAAAATTTATGGAAAAATTTTTTTGGACATTTTTACAGTTTTCCCAGATCGCATAAATGATCATATATATATATATTATATATATATATATATATATATATATATATATATATATATATATATATATATATATATATAAAATTATATATATATAAAATTATATAAAGCAATGGCCCAAGATGAGCAATGACCTATTCAAATATGCAAGTGACATTATCTTCGCACCTAATCAGTTCATCTTTTATGCACCACCTTCCCATCGACGCTGTAGGCTAAGATTTGTTCAGATTTGTTCTGCACCATCGGTGCATTCAGTTCGCATCATAAGGAAAACAATTTTTTTAATTTTCAATGCTTTAACATGTTTTGGACGTAGTTTATTTTTGTGTGACTTGTCTCCTTTTCTAGAATTAGAATGTTTTTCAATAGACATTTTGTTTTATCAAGGTCTTATAGTATTTTATGAAATCCTTGCTTCACAATGCTGCCACACATGATCTATGATATGCAAAGTAAAGAAAAGGTCTCGACACGCTGGATGCAGTCTATCTAGTATTTTATATAAATGCACATTTCAAATTCTCTTTTTTAGCAGTTTTTATCCAGAAGTGAATGAGGCAGAGGATGAGGATGACGCTGTGGTACCTGACAGTCAAGCTTCCAATACTGATGATGGTATTCCTCTTCTGAATGATGTCAGATTACGATCAACTGCCACCTCTGATCACGCTGACTTTGATGGGTACATTAATTTATTCATCACATACATGTAATATATGAATCTTCCTGGAGACTCTTTCATGAAGGTGACTTAAGTAGAGAAACTAGGACAAGTGTCAAACGCAGCATTCTGCGTGGTCTGTTGTCTACTTTGCGCCATAATTTGTTATGCACATGTCATGAAATGGGCCCCAGGTGTTTGTGGATTTTTTTTTTTTATTATAAAAAGTCACAGATCAAGTATGTGTTTCATGGATTTTTCATTATTTCTGGTGGAATTATGCCACTTGAATGGCTGAAAATTGTTGAAATGTTACAAGAGAAATCAGAAGGCCATGGTCATGCCCTCCTTTTTGTCACATGTTTTCAGATTTTTGTTCAGATCATGGCAATTGTTGTGGAATGCTGGTGTATTATACAATTAAAATTTGAGCCAGATCGGACCAGTAGTTTGCGATATTCATAGATACAGAATCTGATCTGATACAATCCGGCTTGAGGAATATGATCAGAATCATGGCCAAAGTCTCGGAAATCCTCTTATGATAAAATCCTTTGTTATGGCCCCAGCTGCAGCAGGGATATCATGTTTTCGTGATACAGCTGGACACACAAACATACGCAGACAGATGTGACTGTAATACTGTCTATTTAAGTGGTGACGATAGATATATCTCGCGATGTAGGGGAAACTTTATTGCAAAGTAATACATGTACATGCAGAATGCCTGATCATTCGGAAAATTGTGTTGCTGTAGGCCCTATTTTCTATTGAACAGCTTCCTGCAACAATACATAGCTGAACACATGCCTCCTTTACCCTCGTGTCTGTTAGGATAAGTGTTAAACTGAGTGAGTGAGCACTAACCATACATCTATCTTCTCTCCTCAGCTATCTGTACTTTTACCAACAAATGTCTAAAGCCTTAGAAAAACGTCTAAGTACAGATGAGATTCGTAGTCCTCGCTATGCCGTCGTCATCTCACAGATGTGGAATGACTTCACTGATGAGGAACGTGATACGCTGTGTACCATAGCAACTCTGGAGAACAATCACCTCTATATGGAAAATGGCAGTCAACTTAGTGAGGATTTAGCCGATCTAGCGGTCGTTCCCTTGTCTGATGAAGCAGCTTTTCATGAAGGTAGAAATCTGTAATATAATGTATTATTACCATGAACTTGCAGTCCGTAGGTCAATAAGCTCCAGCTTGTTTTCCGAGGATGTTTGTCTTCCACATTTCTTGAAAGCATTCTCCAAATAGCCGTCAACTATTCAAGAAAGATTTGTTTGGGTAGTTTGAAGATCCTTCAATATATTCTACGCTATCTATGGTCATATTTTATTATAATCAGAGCCATGTCATTCTATCTGAAGTGAGTAATCAAACTCCTAGTTATACCCCCTTGAAAAAACAGGGATGGGAAATTATGCTTTTGCTTCCGTCTTATCTGTCCATCCATGCCTTTAGTTTTCGTTCAATAACTTCACTTATAATTGATGGATACATTTCAAATTTAATATTTCAACTCCTAATGACATGCCCTCGGTGGAGATAGCATATCAGTGAAATGCATCTAGATTCAGTGTAGTTACCTCCCTTGAACTACTTAAAATTTGTCAAAAATGCATTTGGCTTTCACTCAATAACTTCACTTATAATAGATGTTTTACGTCCATCATTTTATCTACCCACCTATCTGTTTATTTGTTTGTCTATTTGTCTGCTCATACAATTTATCTATCAATCCCTGTGACAAACAGCATTTCCTGAATGGCTGGCGTTTCTGGGGTGTGAGGGTGGGGTGGGAATCATATGATGTATATCATGTAGTTCGCTCAACATGGTAATGCAATTAATGAATCGGATCTGTCGATCAATTATCTGATGTCATAATCAATTATATCACATGTAGGCCGACGTCACAATCATAATTGACAGACAATACTACATTATGAATCTGGAATAGTCTGTCAGTTGTACGAATTGTATGTCTACTATTTCATAAACATTCTGTTGATTATTTTGAAACTAATTTGACTGGGCACTGTTGCTGCCAACAGACTGTAGTCAAATTAGTTTCAAAATATTCAACATGTAAGCTGTATAGTTACCATTAAATTTGAATTCTGGGTATTCAGTATTCAAAATATATAAATCAATCCCAATGAGTGCAAAGCATGGGTGGAGCTTAGCTAGAGATGAGTGGGTGAAAGGCTAAAAATGGATTCAGCCATTGATGTCTGGCGTCCAGTCTTGAGAATTTGCTAGCATGGGTAAGTTTTTCAATGGGCATTTAAATCTTTAAGGATTTAACATGACTATCCAGTCTGCATGATAATGAAACTAATTTTGACATTTTCTCCATACTTTTATGTGGTTTAGAACAAGAATGCCATAGAATCTTAGTCTAGACATTTACTAGTCCAGTTTTAATAAGGTTGTGCAGTTTTAATCTTTACCATGCTTGCTTCCAGTCTGCATCATAATGATATTACTTGTAACATTTTCCATACTATATGTTTATCGGGGCGTGGCCGACATTTATTCTAATGTTGGGATTTTAATCAAGATTTACAAATTTATTAGAACTGCATCATAATAAAAACAAAATATTTTATTTTTCATTTTTTTTTCAGAATTGGAACTTAAGTTATTTAGGGGAGAATTTATCTGCCGGTTAAGGTTTTCATTCAATAGCCATTTAATCCAATAGCTTCTTTTGCCTATTGGCAAAACTTAATCAAGCCCATAGTGCTTGAACTGCATGTATAGTACACAGTTAGGCTGTGCGGTTCAGTCTTCACACAATATACATATGGCTTCCTTATTGAACAATACCACGTGGAGCTTGCTCTGGCAAGTAGCTTGCCTCTTCAAGGTTAGACTCTATCCAGTGATCAATCATATTCAATCTGATTTTCTATAGTGCTCATAGCTTCCATAGAGAATCCCTATGCGATACAATTCCATACCAGGATGTGTGCGATACCATACCATATTGAGTCAAATAATGCGCTTCCACCACATGCTGTGCAATGTGCAAAAATACAAATAGGGATTAACATGCGGGATGTCCACCTGTATATCTAGTATATACAGATGAACAATTAATTATGTCAAAATTAAAAAACTAAAACATAATTATATCACTTAAATTTATATGATGTTATATTATAACATTCTCATATTATAAAGAATCAATGTCACAATGTTATTGACAAATTTGGGTTTCATTGGAGTCCTAGTTGCAGTAAGTTCATAGACTGTTAGCCCAAATCAGCATGGTACATTGAGTCCCACAAAGTATCTAGATTTGCCTCAGACAAAATCGTAATCTTTGCTTAGTCAATGTCTATTTGCAAGCCAAGAGAAAGACTATTAGAGAAAATTTACTCTTGGAATGGCTGGCTTGGTTACTGAGCCAGTCATTCCAGTGGTAAATTTTTGTCTTGCCCCGTAGGGAAAGCGAGACAATGGGGTTACCTTAGGTGGAGGCGTCTCGTCTCCACCATCAGCAAAATGAGTTTCAAATATTTTCTAAATTTGTTCAGGGTTTGAATGTAGCCTATTTTCCAACAAAATTCAGGTATACCTTAAAGTTTTTCAATCAACATGTAATTCATCAAATACTTATCTGATCGTGATGAAACTTTACAGATATGATCTATACCATCATGGAATCTAGTCTCCAACATCAGCAAAATGATTTCCAAATTTGAACTTGGTCTATTTTCCAACAAAAATCAGGTAAATGTTGAAGTTTTAGTCTCGCCCCATAGGGAAAGCGAGACAATGGGGTTACCTTTGGTGTCATCGTCCGGAGTGGCGTGTTATTTGTGTTTTTCATCAGCCTTATTATTCAAAAATGGGTCATCAGATTTCAGTTAAACTTCACAGACTTATTCTATGCAAGGTAGAGATGCAATTGCTCATCATTGCTAAGCAGATTTTTTTGAAATTTCACCTGTTTTTCTATGTTTTTTGGACTTAGAATATTTTGGCAAATATTTGCGTTAAAGTTTTTCATCAGCCAGCTTATTCAACAATGGGTCGTCAGATTTCAATGAAACTTCACAGACGTATTCTATGCAAGGTAGAGATGCAATTGCTCATTATTGCTAAGGAAATTTCATGTATTTTTCATTTCTCCATCTGAGCTTATGCTATGGTGCACATCCGTCATTTCTCAATCTGAGCTTATGCTATGGTGCACATCCATCATTTCTCAATCTGAGCTTATGCTATGGTGCACATCCATCATTTCTCAATCTGAGCTTATGCTATGGTGCACATCCATCATTTCTCCACCTGAGCTTATGCTATGGTGCACATCCGTCATTTCTCAGTCTGAGCTTATTCTATGGTGCACATCCGTCATTTCTCAGTCTGAGCTTATTCTATGGTGATGGTGCACATCCGTCATATCTCAATCTGAGCTTATGCTATGGTGCACATCCATCATTTCTCAATCTGAGCTTATGCTATGGTGCACATCCGTCATTTCTCAGTCTGAGCTTATGCTATGGTGCACATCTGTCATTTCTCAATCTGAGCTTATGCTATGGTGCACATCCATCATTTCTCAATCTGAGCTTATGCTATGGTGCACATCCGTCATTTCTCAGTCTGAGCTTATGCTATGGTGCACATCTGTCATTTCTCAATCTGAGCTTATGCTATGGTGCACATCCATCATTTCTCCATCTGAGCTTATGCTATGGTGCACATCCATCATTTCTCAATCTGAGCTTATGCTATGGTGCACATCCATCATTTCTCCATCTGAGCTTATGCTATGGTGCACATCCATCATTTCTCAATCTGAGCTTATGCTATGGTGCACATCCATCATTTCTCAATCTGAGCTTATGCTATGGTACACATCCGTCATTTCTCAGTCTGAGCTTATGCTATGGTGCACATCCGTCATTGCTCCGCCTGAGCTTATGCTATGGTGCACATCCATCATTTCTCAATCTGAGCTTATGCTATGGTGCACATCCGTCATTGTTCCGCCTGAGCTTATGCTATGGTGCACATCCGTCATTTCTCCACCTGAGCTTATGCTATGGTGCACATCCGTCATTTCTCCACCTGAGCTTATGCTTTGGTGCACATCCGTCATTTCTCCACCTGAGCTTATGCTTTGTGGCACATCCGTCGTTTCTCAATCTTAGCTTATGCTATGGTGCACATCCGTCATTTCTCAATCTGAGCTTATGCTATGGTGCACAGCAGTCATTTCTCAATCTAAGCTTATGCTATGGTGCACATCCGTCATTTCTCCATCTGAGCTTATGCTATGGTGCACATCCATCGATTTTCCATTACTCTAATCTTTAAGTATTCTAGCAAAAGTGTTCCGCTCAAAATATTTGCATAACCTTTGCACGAATAAAAAAACGGGTTACACAATTTCTGCAGGCCTAAAATCTAATCATGAAATTCCCTTTTACTTTTCCAGATAGAGTCAACAATGTCAGACAATATTAAACTGTGTGAGCAGATAGGAAAGAACATTTCTGAGAGTAAGGCTACAGAATGTGGGATATTAGGAACTTTGTATAAAATTGGAAACGCGAAAGGAGTTGGAAAGCACGGCAATGAAAATTAAGGCAAATGCTTTATCAGAGAATAACAACGTAGTCAGTTATATGAGCTACTTGTAGAAGGTTATTTCACTTCAAGAGTATACTTACCTCCCTAATACTTTTGATATTGCTAAATATTGGCTTTCACTCAATAAACACTCAGATTTAAAACAGTTAGGTGCCCCTACTGGGCAGGGAGTCAGAGCGTAGTCTGGCGGATGCCAGCCCCACCTCCGCGCATGCGCAGACTAGCACTTCCTCTTTGCTAGATTATTGGCAGAGAGTTCACACATGTCTTTTTGTGCTGAAGCTTTTCTTTATCTTAAACTAGTTTAAGTGGTGTTGTTTGGTGTGATAGTCACTTTTTTGGATGGCGGGAAGTATCAATTCGCCAAAGGAGGACTTAGGACCTTTAAATCAGGTGACTTCTAGTAAAATTAGCGAGTTTTCTTCCCGGTGTATTGTGTTTCCGGGACTCGCGTTTACCGTGATAAGCGCCTTAGTTAGTTGGTTTAGGTCAACTCGGTGCTACCTAGGACTAATTTCTCTTTCTGTTTATGTCCACAGGTCTGTATGACGCTAGGTGGTGACATCACAGTTGCAGAGAGTTAGTTTTCTCTCCACCATGGTTCCATTTCCTACTAACACTGTTAGGTTATCTAACCAAATGAAAAATATGTCCAGTGAGTTGGAGGCCTAGTATAAAGGTCTTCTCACTTTGCCCTCTTGATCCAATTCCTTCCCCATGAGGTGGAGAGAGTTAAGAGGCGTGCAGATGGTGGAGTTCTCCGGTTCGTCACGTTGGATGGTTTGTCTATACAAAGTGTCAGGTATCTAGTTATTGATAATGTGGTGATGTTAATTATTGTAAACAAACAAAGGGAGATAATTAACATTTTTGCCAGAAAAGAGTTATCTATATGTATCTGATGGTTGTGTAGTCAACTTATCCATTCAGCATACAATTCGTCCTTGCACTTGGATGTTTTGTTGGGGTCGAATTTTTCCTGTCACGGGATTAATGACGTCATAATCAGCCTGGCTATGTGTTTATCAGCAATTCAAGCGCTATGCTGCTTTCTGATGTATATTGATCTTTATGATCGTTTTCCTTCTCTTTGAGTTGGATTGAGTTTCTAAGCTTAACTAGTTGCTCATACTCCTTGTCCTTTGCCCTGTTTCAGGGACCGGGTTGCGCGTCCTGTGGTCGTTTTCTTCTGGATAAGTTCTGGCCGCATCTGTGCTGTCAATGTAGCCCTTGTGGTCCATTTGTTAATTGTGACATATGTAAGCACTGGGGGGGCGAGTTAATGTCCGAATTCTTGTGCTGCTTACAGGCGACGGACAAGGTGGTAGAGGAGGAGAAGAAGAAGAAGCGGAAACGAGAGGTTGTAAGTAGGAAGGGTAAGGGGAAGGTCTCGTCCGCGGTGGATATGGAGGCCTTCCGGACCGAGATGTTGGGAGAGATGAAGAGGACAATAAAGGATTTGGTTCCAGGGTTGCTTCGTGGCATGCTTCCTGGACCAAATCCTTTACTGTCCTCGTCATCGGCTTCGGAGCAGGTAATCCCCGCCTCTGGATCGATTTTCCTTAGTCCGCTTCCGTTGTTCGACGATTCAGAGGTGGCCCCATTAGAGGGGGCGTTCCACGGCCCTGGCAGCAGGCTTATTGCCTCGCCGATAGGGGACCGTGGACGGTTGTCGCTGGAACCCGCGGGCTGCTTATCAGTCCAGGGGTATCCGCACGCCGCGGTGGCCAGTACCTCCTATGGCACCGTTCCTGGTCAGCCCGGGTTAGCTCTCTTTGCTGACCCGGGGTCTAATCTTTCTGACCAGGGTAATGAGGATTACCTGCTAGGGTCGCCGTCTGACGACGTGGACATGGATGAAGACGTTTGTGCACCCCTCGCGGGGAATACAGGCGCCTTATTCCACGGTTTTACTCACCCTGGAGTAAAGTCCGCGGCTCAGGTGGTGGCCCAGGGCGCTGCTGATGGCCAGCGGTACCGCATACCTCGGCTTGCCGAGGGTGTTGCTGGTGCTGGCCGGGCCCGTGGTGAGACTATATATACCCCGCGCTCTGCCACGGTGCCTGCTCCTGGTCAAACCAGTGATATTCTCATGCCGGTGCTGTCAGGCCCGCGTGTTTTCCCTGGCTTGCCAGGTGTATCAGCATACCCGCCGTCAAGCTCTACTGCTTGCGCTCAGGAGGAAGACGAAGGACCCCGTCTTGTAGAGCGCTCGCAGTTAGCCACGGAGGAGGATTGGTATGACGCTTGCCAGTGGTTGGTGAGCGTTAGGCCTGATCTGCCCGTGGAGCAGTCGGCTAGCCAGCGTGTTCACACGCCGTGGTTAGCTGGGAAACCGACTGCTAACGCTATGCCTTCTCTGCCGCTGGCGGAGCATGTCGTTGACATGTTCAAGGCGGCGGAGTCGTCCATTAAGTCGAGTGGACGTCTCGCGAAGGCCCCTCGCGAGGTGGCCAGGCGTTGTCGCATCGTGCCCCTGGATTACCAGCGGTACGGTGTGGTACCCAAGCCCAGCGTGGATGACCGCGCGGCTTTGGGTGAGGATGCGCGGCCAGGCTCCCGTTCTGACACGGGTGTCTTGTGCGCGAACGCGTTGCGTTCGGCGAATACCGCGTTGCGTGATGCGGAGGAGAGTGGGAGGGCTTCGATTGCCGCTCTGTCCCACGTCTCCCAGCTGTTACAGGGGGTAGTAACGGCATCCGCATCGCGCCAGCCAAGTCCGGTCACTGTCCAGCGAACCATCCAGGATGGTATTAACCTGGCGCTGGACTGTGTGACTCGGGCGGTGACCAGGAGTGTCAGGGCAAGACGCACGTTTGCCCTGGACAATCTGTGCCCGTCTCAGGACCTGTACAATAGGCTACTGCGTACGCCTATGACGGGCCCTGGTCTTTTTGGAGGTGAGGGATGTCGCCACCTCCAGGAGACGGTCACCCTGGTGAATAACCAGAGGGCGCTGCGCGAGCAGTTTGATGTGCTGCGTCGTGCTAACGCTCGCGCCGCGGCCCCGGCGTATCGTCCCCTGCAGGCTCGAGGTGGTGCTGGCCAGGTCAGTGGCCAGCCACCGTCGCAGCGTCGGCCTCGGCCGCGTGCGATTCGGCCAGCAGCGAGGGGGGCGCAGGTTCCTCAGGCGCCGTCAGCCAGGCAGCCGCCCGCGCACCGAGGTGCGCGCGGGGCGGGGCGCGCGAGGATCTGGGCGTGGTTATCGGTCCTGACAGGACGCTTACCGCGGTAAGAACCACTCCGGTGTGTATGGCGGCGGAGACAGTGCCGCTCTTGCATGCCTCGTGTCCACCGCGGTCCCTAGGTGGGCCGGTGGGAGGCCGGCTAGCCGGCCACATGCAAGAGTGGGAACGGTTAACTCAGGACCGTTTAGTCTTGCGATGGCTTTCCGTCGGGTATCATCCAGAGTGGGTGACAGGCCCGCCGTCGCGACTGTCTCTGGTGCCAGTCTGGACTCCCATTCCGAGAGATCCAGAGCAAAGGTTGTGTATCGAGGAGGAGATAAATTCCCTCATACAAAAGGGAGCTATTCAGCCGGCACAAAGGTGTCCGGGCTTCTATTCAACCCTGTTCTTAGTAACAAAACGCACCGGTGGGTGGAGACCGATTCTCAACCTCAAGCCATTGAACAAGTTCATCGAGACGCCCAGTTTCAAGATGGAAACGGTGTGCTCGGTGTTGGCGGGGTTGGAGAGGGGGATGTGGACGGCGTCGATAGATTTGAAGGACGCTTATTTCCACATCCCCATCCACGGGAGTTTCTGTCGCTTCCTGAGATTTGCATTCCAGGGCAGACAGTGGGAATTCAGGGTGTTGCCCTTCGGAATTTCCACGGCTCCTCGGGTTTTCACCCGTGTGGTTCTTGCGATCACAGCATACCTCCGCAGGAGAAGCATAGCAGTCCACACGTACATAGACGACTGGCTGTTGAAAGCGCACACCCGGGAAAGTTTGTCCGCCAATCTGGAGATTGTTTTGAAAATTCTCACAGACTTGGGCTGGATGATCAATTTCCCAAAATCAGAGCTGACTCCATCCCAGAAGTTTGTTTACCTGGGGATGTTCTTCGATCTAGAGACAGGATATGTTTATCCTACTCAGGAGAGAGTTCAAATACTCATCTCGTTGATTCAGTCAGTGTGCGACAGTCGTCATGTCCTGGCACGGGTTTACTTGAGAATGCTGGGGTTGATGGTTTCGTTGGAACCAGTCATTCCTCAGGCCGCCTTACGCAGGCGGCCGATCCAGTTGTTTCTCATGACACAATGGACCCAGAGTACAGGTTCGCTGGACTCGAATGTGTCAGTGTTGGCGCCTCTGATTCACCACCTGCAATGGTGGTTGAATACAGAGAATCTCTTGCCGGGGGTTTTGCTAACCCCTCCCCACCCTCAGGTGACTGTGTATACAGATGCATCGATGGAGGGCTGGGGAGCTTGCCTGGAAGAATCCACGATATCAGGGCTTTGGAATCTGGAACAGTCACAGGAACATATAAATCTACTGGAGCTAAGAGCAGTAGTCCTGGGCCTGGAACATTTCTTACAGAAAGTTCAGGGCAAGATTGTTCTTATTCGTTCAGACAACTCAACAGTTGTGACTTACATAAACCGCCAGGGCGGAACGAAGTCGCCCAGTCTCTGTATGATGACATGGAAACTGCTTTGTTGGTGTCTGGATCACCAGATTACCTTGAAAGCAGTTCATATTCCGGGAAGGTTAAACCTGCTAGCAGACTCATTGAGCCGAAGGATGAGTGTTTTACCCACGGAATGGCAACTAAATCAATGTGTGGCGGATCGTCTGTTCGACCATTGGGGGAAACCCAACATCGATTTGTTCGCAACGAAGAAGAATGCGAAGATGACGACGTACGTCTCTCCGATTCCGGATCCAAGCGCTTTCGCAACAGATGCGTTAGCTATCAGCTGGGGGAGAATGTATGCATACGCATTCCCTCCAGCAATCCTGATTCCAAAAATTCTTCAGAAAATCAGACAAGAGGAATGCCAAGTGCTTCTGATCGCCCCGGATTGGCCAAGCCGATCATGGTATACGGATCTGCTGGACCTTCTGGTCTGCAATCCGGTTCCTCTGCCTCTGATGGACGATATTATCTTCCAGGGCAAGGCCCTTCACAACAATCCGTCAATGTTCAGATTGACTGCGTGGATGTTGTCAAGGAATCTAGAATTAAGGAGGGCTTTTCTGAGCAAGCAGCCATGTTTATGGCCAAAGCCAGGAGGGGGTCAACCTCCAGAGCATATAATTATAAAATCAACAGATTTGCAGAATGGTGCTCAAAAAGATGTATTGATCCAATGGATTCATCTATTCAAGTAGTAGCTGATTTCCTCTGTCACCTCTATGATGCCTATAGCCTCAAGCCTAACTCTATTGCTGGTTATAAGTCAGCATTAATGTCTGTTATTCCTTGCTTGGCTAAGAGGGGAAGTGATGAAGTAAATACATTGAATGTATTAATTAAAGGCATGGGCAATCTAAGACCAAGGAATCCACCTGTGATTCCGTCTTGGAGTTTATCGCTAGTGCTTCAAGTACTAGGTGATAAGCCTTTTGAACCACTTAGTTCCATTTCTATGAAACTATTAACACTGAAGACTGTGTTTTTAATTGCTGCGGCCTCGGCTAGGCGTAGGAGTGAAATTCATGCCTTATCAGCCGAGGATGACCGTTTTGTGGTTTCAGGGGAAGGCCTTAAGCTGCTACCTAGGATTAATTTCTTGGCTAAAAATCAGTCGTTGAAATATCCAGGTCAACCTATTATTTTGCCTGCTTTAACTAGATATGATCCTAATTCTAAAGCATGGTGTCCCGTCCGGGCGCTGCGCCGGTACAAACAACGTACGGCGGCATGGCGCACCGACCAGTCAGCGTTATGGTTGTCATATATTGAGCCCCATGGGAGGGCTTCTAAGGACACCATTTCCAGGTGGATTGTGGAATGCATTCAGTTTTGCCATAGATCCGCCACCGGGAAGCAGGTTGACGTGGCCAAGGCTCACAGTGTCCGCGGCGTAGTGACATCCACGGCCCTATTTAATGGGGTCCCTGTGGATGATATTATGTCGGTGGCTCAGTGGCACTGTGAGTCAAGTTTTACAGACCATTATCTCCGTGACACCTCTAATCCTCTCGCCTTGTCGGTTTTGAAAAAATAAATCGGTTTATATTTTTGAGGAGGTTTTTCCTCATTACTTATATATTTCACAATTAATTTATGGAAACACCCACTTTTTTGGGCCTGCATCAGTCTTTACCAATGGGAAGATGATGTCAGCAGCCATTTTCAACAAGGTCAGTCTTGTTCATGTGTTGTCCGTTGTTGATTGTATTGTCACGATTACCCGTTATTAATATGGTGATGGTTTGTGTATTTGTGTGGTTCATTGTTGAGAGTTACGAAAATGGAGCTTTTTCGTCTCTGTCCTGTAGTACATGGCACTTGTACGTAGAGAGCGTATAGGACATTGAGGTCAGTCGACTCTTCCTCCCAGGAAGGAGGGGGGGGGGGAGCGCATATGACATTCGGTCATCTCTCATACATCGGTGGTGTTATCCGATGGTTAGTCAAATCCTGACTGTTTTTTCTTACAGTTTCAGAAGTTTAAGTGCCTTAAACGCAGAAAAGCGTATAGGGATGAGCTGGTCTTTTGACCTCGCCTCCCTCCCGCCAGATTCACTTTCGAATTCTGGCAATATCAAAAGTATTAGGGAGGTAAGTATACTCTTGAAGTGAAATAAACGAAATCTAGGATTTCTTTTTTCACGAGAGAGTTGATACTTACCTCCCTAGATACGGACCCGGCCTCTCCACCCCACAGAGGCTCGGTCTTCAGGCTCTTAATAGTTGCATGTGTGTCAGCCAATAATCTAGTCAGAGGAAGTGCTAGTCTGCGCATGCGCGGAGGTGGGGCTGGCATCCGCCAGACTACGCTCTGACTCCCTGCCCAGTAGGGGCACCTAACTGTTTTAAATCTGAGTGTTTATTGAGTGAAAGCCAATATTTAGCAATATCAAAAGTATTAGGGAGGTAAGTATCAACTCTCTCGTGAAAAAAGAAATCCTAGATTTCGTTTATTTAGCCTGATGCTTGGTCGTGATGTGAGACCAAAAGTCTGAAATCTGTTGGCGTTGCTATTGTGCTTGCCTGTAGGGCTCTCCTTTGATTCGAGGCAGTGTTACCCCTTGCTATGGATGGGCCCTAGACCCTCTGGATGCGAGGGTGTGGCCTTGGTCTGTGAGGGCCCTCCATAGCAAGGGGTAACACTGCCTCGAATCAAAGGAAAGAGCCCTACAGGCGAGCACAATAGCAATGCCAACAGAGCAGACAGCAGATGCCGCCCCGCCTTGCAGACCAATCCAGGCTGCCACGACCATTCATGGGGGTCAGCAGCACGGATCCTCTGACCCAACAGACACAGCGTCAACACCATGGAGGAGACCCAAAGTATCCCGTTAGATTCACCAACTCCCCACCATGGAAGCAATAGGAATTAACTTAGCAGGGTGAGGACGCGCCTTTTCATGTGGGTCTAACCCAACACCTTAGTATTAAGCGTGCATACTATATTTTGAGTCAATGGTAGCTAGCCTGTTCAGTATTCCATGTTGTCATGAAGGCTACACATTTTGACACCTGTTGACACGTATGGTACTACATCAATAAGTGGCCTATGTGACCAACGAATTCTGGCCTACATGCATTACCAGTGACGCATTTATTTATGCCCCTCTTCATGAATACAGCGTAATGCCAGGTGTAAGTTACGTCATCTTCGTGAATACAGCCCCTGTAGGGTAGTTAAGTACTGTGTAAGTGCCAAATGCTGCATTTTGATTGGTCAGTTGTCTACTACACGACAGGACGTAACTTGTGTGAAACAGATCTGTGAATGTGAAATCATTTGAAATTTAGCAGAATTGATGTTTTAATTATTCATTTGCAGAAATTGAATTCAAGGGCATCTTACGTCAGAAAGCAGATTTGTTTTTGGCAAATAATTCCATGCTACGTCTGAGTTCATCAGCTGATGGTGACGATGACGCGACTGTCCCCTGTCTCGCCACTCCGAGTCCTGTTAGTATGAAGGAGGAGGAACATGATTCACAGGCGGTGCCATCATTTTTCGATGATCATCCAGAGAATATATCAGAATATCTTCACGGAAATCCTGTAGATGAGGTGAGTAGTGTATATACATGCATATATGTTCATACATTCAATCTGGTTATAAAGATCAGGTGCGAGGGACCAATAAAAGTGTCTGTTGTTGATAGGTTGTCTTGTGTACTGTTAAATGCATAGGTCTTTTTATTTTCATGTTTTAATAGTCATCAGCAAGGTTTCACTATGCAGATAAGCTGTTGAATATTTTGTAACTAATTTTACTGCAAGCTGTTGATTCCAATGTTTTAAACATATAATACTTTCTAGCTAAACTTCACCCTCTTTGTGCTCACTTGAATTGATTTTAACATGTTGAACCCTGAATTCTCAGAATCTTAATTCGAAGGTAACTATACAGTTAAGCTGTCGAATAATTTGAAACTAATTTGACTGGGAGGTGTTACTTCCTATGCCCAGTCAAATGAGTTTTATACAGAATGCTTAAATTAAAAATTCACCAAAGACAGTCAATCTGGATGCATACTGACTCACCCCTGCCACAGTAGTGATAGAGCTACGTCATTTTTTTTTTACATATTTATGGCCCTAGAGTAATCACTGTGTCTTTCCATCTGCGTTTTGAAGAATTAACGTCATTTTATAGGTTCAATATTTTGGGTGAAAATGGGTTTTTTAATGCAAAAACTTCAGATATTTGAATGACAGGTCAGATCCCTATATTATCCACACTGAAACTATAAAGGTTGTTGCCTGCATGTTAAGTCATTTTGCTTTTCCTCGCTCCTCACATCACATGCTATTTATATTTGTCCTACACTAATAATGCATATACCTGACAAAAGTAGTGACTAATACATAGCAGGTTAGAGTGATGCGCTAGATAGGTATTTGTCTTTTTTCTTTCAGGTTGAAATTGATAATGAATGGTCTGATTTACCGGGATTTGTCAAGATAGAGTCAGACTTCTGAGCAACCTAATATACAATACTGTAGTAAACGTGTAAGTGTATGTGTGGGTGCGAAGGTGCATGCCATTGGTAAGATTAAATGTTGGTAATTCATGAATCCATTTCCTCACTCAATCATGACATCCCGACACGTACGAATTGTATGTTTTTTGCCATTTAAGAAACATGCTGCTGAATATTTTGAAACCAATTCGACTGGGCGCTGTTAGGCAGCAAACAGCACCCAGTCAAATTAGTTTCAAAATATTTAACAGTTTTCCTGTATAGTTTTCTTGAAATTGATCGGCAGAGAGTTCAAAGATCGATCGATCCCAATGCGGACGAGGTGTGAGCGGAGCTTAGATAGGGCATAGCTAAAACTGGAACGGTCCATTAGTCCGCCTGTCTCTCATCTTCTAATGACCATTTTATATGTTAATGTCTAAGGCCCATTGTGACCACTCGATTCATACACCAGATGCTAATTAATTCAATTGTTATGAATGATGGCTAAATTTAAGAAGAAATAATACCATAGATTTCCAAAATACAAAACTTAGGGATCTTATCTTAAATGACTAAGCTTGTGAAATAAGGATAATGGTGACATGCTTGTGACTATTATAATATAACACAGCAAACACACTTAAGCGCATGCTCACGCACACAGACACGTTCACGCACGCACGCACGCACGCACGCACGCACGCACGCACGCACGCACGCACGCACGCACGCACGCACGCACGCACGCACACACACAATTGTGTTGCTATTTAGTGTAATAATACATTTTCATAAATAATTAATATTGATATTTAGTCATGTTATTGGCATTTTGTTACCTTTGCCCCGTAAGGGGAAGAGGGTATTGCAATCGGGTCTGTTGGTGTGGTTGTGTCTGGAGCTGTATCTCAAACCTACTGATCTGATTTGGCACAAATTTTAACACAGGAAATGGCTTGACCTGATAATAAACTAGGATTCCACAACTTTGGGCGTGATCAGGAAAATCTAGAAAATATGAGAACTTCAGTGCGAAATAAAATGGGGGCTAGGGTCTGCAATCTCTGATTGCTCATGTTTTATTTTTACAACTGTTTTATTGTATTTACATATTATATGTTGTTATTTTACCATTCTTCATGTTGTTAAATATACTGTTAAAATTATATGGTATTGTTATTGGCGAAAATTTATGTTTTTGCCACTAATGCAATGGGTTGTCGTTGTAATCTCGATACAAATCTAGATTTGCATTGGAAATGCAAAATGCAAAAAAAATTTCCAAAATGTCTGGTCAGTGTAGTACTCTCTTGTTATATATGCATTCTAAATTCTACTATCTTGTGTTTGTTGGTACTAATGCCTTAGCCCATAAAATTTTAATGACAATTCCATGACATGAAAGTTGTTGAATTGTCTAAAACCAATTTGACTGGACCCTGTCGCTGCCATAGGCAACCAGATCCCAGTCAAATTAGTTTTAAAATATTCAAAACAATTCATACATCGGGGAGAATTTGTCCTTTCTGATCTGTGAACTTCAAGTTAAGATTCTATTAATACATATATATATATATTATGCGACAATGTGTAGTATGTGTTCGGATGCAGTGATTCAATTCATGTTTATACATACATGTATGCACGTCCGAATGCAGTGATTCAATTCATGTTTATACACACATGTATGCACGTCCGAATGCAGTGATTCAATTCATGTTTATACATACATGTATGCACGTCCGAATGCAGTGATTCAATTCATGTTTATACATACATGTATGCACGTCCGAATGCAGTGATTCAATTCATGTTTATACATACATGTATGCACGTCCGAATGCAGTGATTCAATTCATGTTTATACATACATGTATGCACGTCCGAATGCAGTGATTCAATTCATGTTTATACATACATGTATGCACGTCCGAATGCAGTGATTCAATTCATGTTTATACATACATGTATGCACGTCCGAATGCAGTGATTCAATTCATGTTTATACATACATGTATGCACGTCCGAATGCAGTGATTCAATTCATGTTTATACATACATGTATGCACGTCCGAATGCAGTGATTCAATTCATGTTTATACATACATGTATGCACGTCCGAATGCAGTGATTCAATTCATGTTTATACATACATGTATGCACGTCCGAATGCAGTGATTCAATTCATGTTTATACATACATGTATGCACGTCCGAATGCAGTGATTCAATTCATGTTTATACATACATGTATGCACGTCCGAATGCAGTGGTTCAATTCATGTTTATACATACATGTATGCACGTCCGAATGCAGTGGTTCAATTCATGTTTATACATACATGTATGCACGTCCGAATGCAGTGGTTCAATTCATGTTTATACATACATGTATGCACGTCCGAATGCAGTGATTCAATTCATGTTTATACATACATGTATGCACGTCCGAATGCAGTGATTCAATTCATGTTTATACATACATGTATGCACGTCCGAATGCAGTGATTCAATTCATGTTTATACATACATGTATGCACGTCCGAATGCAGTGATTCAATTCATGTTTATACACACATGTATGCACGTCCGAATGCAGTGATTCAATTCATGTTTATACACACATGTATGCACGTCCGAATGCAGTGATTCAATTCATGTTTATACACACATGTATGCACGTCCGAATGCAGTGATTCAATTCATGTTTATACATACATGTATGCACGTCCGAATGCAGTGATTCAATTCATGTTTATACATACATGTATGCACGTCCGAATGCAGTGATTCAATTCATGTTTATACATACATGTATGCACGTCCGAATGCAGTGATTCAATTCATGTTTATACATACATGTATGCACGTCCGAATGCAGTGGTTCAATTCATGTTTATACATACATGTATGCACGTCCGAATGCAGTGATTCAATTCATGTTTATACATACATGTATGCACGTCCGAATGCAGTGATTCAATTCCTGTTTATACATACATGTATGCACGTCCGAATGCAGTGATTCAATTCATGTTTATACATACATGTATGCACGTCCGAATGCAGTGATTCAATTCCTGTTTATACACACATGTATGCACGTCCGAATGCAGTGATTCAATTCATGTTTATACATACATGTATGCACGTCCGAATGCAGTGATTCAATTCATGTTTATACATACATGTATGCACGTCCGAATGCAGTGATTCAATTCATGTTTATACATACATGTATGCACGTCCGAATGCAGTGATTCAATTCATGTTTATACATACATGTATGCACGTCCGAATGCAGTGATTCAATTCATGTTTATACATACATGTATGCACGTCCGAATGCAGTGATTCAATTCATGTTTATACACACATGTATGCACGTCCGAATGCAGTGATTCAATTCATGTTTATACATACATGTATGCACGTCCGAATGCAGTGATTCAATTCATGTTTATACATACATGTATGCACGTCCGAATGCAGTGATTCAATTCATGTTTATACATACATGTATGCACGTCCGAATGCAGTGATTCAATTCATGTTTATACATACATGTATGCACGTCCGAATGCAGTGATTCAATTCATGTTTATACATACATGTATGCACGTCCGAATGCAGTGATTCAATTCATGTTTATACATACATGTATGCACGTCCGAATGCAGTGATTCAATTCCTGTTTATACATACATGTATGCACGTCCGAATGCAGTGATTCAATTCATGTTTATACATACATGTATGCACGTCCGAATGCAGTGATTCAATTCATGTTTATACACACATGTATGCACGTCCGAATGCAGTGATTCAATTCATGTTTATACATGTATGCACGTCCGAATGCAGTGATTCAATTCATGTTTATACATACATGTATGCACGTCCGAATGCAGTGATTCAATTCATGTTTATACACACATGTATGCACGTCCGAATGCAGTGATTCAATTCATGTTTATACATACATGTATGCACGTCCGAATGCAGTGGTTCCATACAATCATAGGATAGCACATGTTTTCAGTTTTCCATGAGACCAAAATGGTCACGGTCACAGCGTCTTCTTGATTAAGACGAATTATTATCATGGTTACTTTTTACATAATTAAAGATTTTTCCCCCATTGTTTTGGCAATAGATGTTGGCTTGTTTTTGGGCATCCTTGAGATTTGGTTCACTAGGATCAAATAGACAAGGATACTGTCATACAAGTTTGTTGACCTATTCAAGTACCGTTAAAATTCGACTAAAGGATGCAGTTTTTTGGTCAAAACACATGTACTAGAAAGGGGGTTGCGTACTATAATCGAGAACATTCCTTCCGCACATTTTTGGGTCAAAATTTTTCTTAAAAAGTCACAGATTATACCACGGAAATTGAACTAAATGTTACCCTAGCCAATTCGCGCCGCCTGACGACTATGTTTAATGTATACTCCAAAAACACCAAGCGGAAGTGAAATTATTAAATTGGGGCGCCTAAATATTGCTTATTCTTTAATACATATCACTTATTACATCAAAATTAATCCAGAATTTGACATAAAATGACTTCGAGAAAAGATACGTGTATAAATCACGTGATTCGCCTCCAATCGCAAAAGATCTTTATTCTAATTAGAGCGAGTACTCGGATATAAATATTCTGGACTCGGAACTCGGAAATTGCTATATATCATCATTGCGCGATAGGAACTGAATGTTCCCGTACCTGTTTGATAACCAACTCCCGTTAGCGCATAAGATTACACAGCGCCTCCAAACACAAAAGAGCCAGATAACAAACTCCTGTTAGCGCATAAGATCACACAGCGCCTCCAAACGCAAAAGAGCCATTACAATCTGTTTCTATCACGCGATTTCGATGTTTTCAAGGAGACATTTTATGCCAAAATTAGATTGATTTTGATGTAATAAACAATCTTTATTGAAGATACACGATATTTAGGCGGTCCTATTTAATAATTTCTCTAACATCATGATAATTTTTAGTCATGCATTAAACATGATGCGGAGTGGTGGTTATTTTTGATACCAATTTTCGATTTTTTAAAGGTACGTTTTTTCTAAATTTAACAGCGTCTTATACTTGAATACAAGAGTTTTTTGAGCGGATTTGGGACAGCGTCCTGTATTCGAGGGCGGCCTTTAGTCGAGAAATTACGGTACACTCACATTGAAATTACCTCTTGGCAGTTTGCATTTAGTCAGCTAGGGTCAAGTTCGACTGGTTAAACATAGTCAGTTTGCTGGTTTACTGAATATGTGCAGTTGCTATGCCCAGTCGAATGCTGGATAGTTAACTAGAGTTTGTTGGTACCTGATTCCTCATTGAGTTACTGTTGCAGAAAATTTGGAGCCAGGTACCAGTCTCCATTAACCCTTTCTGTGATCTGTTTTGATGGCCTACGAAAATGGGTCATTTTGGTAAAAAGCGTCCATATAAAATAAAGTGGGAAAGAATATGGGCTTAGGAGCAATGACATACAATGGGAAAGCATAATTTCGTCAAACCGAAGTTATTTAGTGAAATATATATAGTCTTATATGCATTTATTTGTGGCAAGCGACAGTTGTCCGCCATTTTGAAATTTACACAAATTTCGTACTAGCCATCTGAGCCGAGATTGGGTGCTCGGTCGACTATAGTTGAATAGCTAGTTAACTATTTCAAGTTTGACTGGGATCTAGTTAGCTATAGCCAACTATGGTTAGTGAGTCGAACTTGACCTATCATGTACAGATGGCACAGGAAACCGTGAATGTCATCATTTTCATAGAATTACACATCGGAATGGTGTGTATCTGTAGGGAATTGCTACATGGCGCAATTGGGATACAGAAATGTGCTACACATAGGCATTAATGTACATATGGAAAATCATACCCGCTATTTTCAATTGTAGCGCTTGATTTGACGGATGCTCATACACATGCGGTTGGTTATGCATGAACACACTAATGGAATCCTAACTTAACTCTTTAACCATTGAAATTGTAAAATTTCAATTTTCTCAGAGAAAATGTCCATTTGCAGAGCAAGAGAAGACTATTTGTGAAAATTTACCACTGGAAGGACTGGCTTGGTTATCAAGCCAGTCATTCCAGCGGTAAATTTTCAAAAATAGTCTTCTTGGTCTGCAAATGGACATTTCTCAAGACCACTGCAGAAGTCGTTTTTGGCTGATATGGGTGTTACAGGGTTAAGCCTGTTTTATCATACATGTTATAAATTCTACTGCCATCAGCTAGGACATTAGCTTAAATATCAATTTATTTTCAAAGGACATTTCTTTCGCTCTCAGTAAACCAGGTTTCTCAGATGATATGCAGTTTAATGTGTGATGTCATAGTTATAACTTTAAAATTTAATATTTCTACTTTTAGCTTACCCCTCTGTATTCCGATAGACTATTGTCATAGTGCATCAGCCATATATACATCTGCATCCATGATCACAAAAACTTATAATCGGATTAGCTTAAAATTGAGTACAGGCAGGGGTATGACAAGATTTCTGTAGATTTTTAAAATGAAGTTCGTGAGACAATTCAGATGATACACGTAAGAAGGCTATATCTTGATTCTATCCCATCCCGTGGATTTACTATGTGATTCCGCGTTCCCACAAAATCTGGTTTAAACCATGAGCACTTTTAGTGCGATGTCATACCCTCTTCTCTTTACCTATTAAATGGGAAGGTTTTCAGTAAATTCTGATTTGAATTGTAGGAATGTTCTGTTTTCGTTATAATGGCAACCAATTTGTTTCAGGGCTTTAGAATGACAAGCTTTATCAAAATTTTTTACTATTTCATGGTCAGGATTTGTCAAGAATACTGGCACTTTTGCTCAAAGTGAATGTCCATTTGCAAGCAAAGAGAAGATAATATTTGAAATGTTACCACTGGAATGACTCCAGTGGCAAAATTAATATACACATGCATGAACAATCATAATTATATTTCCATTGAATTCCTTGTATTAAGTTCCCAAATAGCCATCTACCTGATCCCTGTTGCCGAACCATGCAATATTACCTTTTTATTTGAGATATTTGATGTTATCAATGATTATTGAGCAATATTTTGCAAATATGTTGAAATTTTTCTTGTTAATGTCTTACCAATATTGATTGCTCTGATCATTCTTTGTTATCATGTCTTCATTGTTGTTATATAACTTATGTGAGCTTAATGTCCTGGCATCCATCCATCAACTTTTTCTATTATTGTCTGCCGGCTGAATTTCTGCAGACTACATTTTCAATGAGTTTAACGCTGGATATTATAAAAACAGTTTGACTGAAATTATTGTCTGGTGGCTTGCAGCATACAGACATTTAAATGACTTCACTGAGCCGCTTTAAATATTGTCATAAAACATCCTTCAAAGGAAGGTCAGTGGTCATCTTAGATATTATGCTATTCTTATAAACATCTACACATTTCCCAAACAGCGTGACTCAGTGAGATGAAACATCATCTAGAGTACACGGTGAACTAAGTTTGTTCAACAGAAGCTTATTGGTTGATTTGCATGGCGGTCATGACTTATTCTTCACACTGCAATGGTGCAATCGCGTTCAATTTCTGTGGTAGGTTCTATATGAGTTTTAACCATTTTAGAGAATGATTTCAATTTCTCTATGCATCCTTTCTATGAGTATAAGGATTTTGGGGGAGGGTTTGGGCCAAAATTTAGCCTGCGCCCAATACAAGCTAGCGTCTTCCTCAAATAAAAACGGTATATAGGTTTTGGCCATCATAAATCTCTTTGTATTGGACCCACATTTGAGCATTTTGAATAAAAATCCATTGATTTCTGATCTAACTGTTGATGATTCCTGTCAAAGTTTTTACATTTGAAACCCTAGATTTCCAGCCAAAATTCTCACATTTAATATGTGATACTGTTCTGCTGCTGCAGTAATTTGAAAACATCCAGCAGCTGCAATCACTCCTTGTTTGGCCACAGCAAGAGTCCTTAGCTCCATCAGGTTCTGTTTGGTCTTTAGTTTACTCAGTCCGGTTTTGATTAGATTGGTACATAGCACATTTTTCGCTCACCTAGGTGAACTTAAACAAACATGAACCAACAATTGTGGCACGTTTCGCTATTTATCAATGAATAAAAACCACACTTGGCAAACATGTTCCTTTCGGCAATATTTATTTGGTCTTTGAATATTAAGTGGCCATGCTGACAGATAGAAGAGTTATGGCGCTTCATATAGTTTCAATGTTTTGAAGACTAAGGAGAAAATGTGTTTGTGGCACGTTTCGTCATTCATCGATAGATTAAAACTAAATTCGGCAGATATATTCCTTTAGGCAACATCTGTTAGAGCTATGGCCACATCGTTAAACAAGAGCCATAACTCTAGTTAATTACAGGTTTTTAAGTATTTAACCCTATGGGGGAAAATACATGTTTCGCCAATTGTTGAAAGTTCAAAACCAAATTTAGCAGACATGTTCCGTTAGGCAATATTTATATGGGCTATGAATATAGAAGCAGCATCGTTAAATAAGGATCATAACTCTGGTTCATTAAGACTTTAAACTATTGAACATTGTTAAATGGCATCTGTTGGTACACTTGAACTATTTGAAAAGTGTCAAGGATGGTTGCCCCATTGTTCAATAGTACATTTACTTTTCCTGTTGGTCAATAATACCAGGTATGCCAATATTCTTGCATTTCCTCATCCTAATTTTTTTTCTGTGACCATTGTCCCTTTAGTAAATGGCCTCTTTTGATACACGTGAACCATCTGACAGTAGTCTGCCAATAATATTTTTCCCATTGGTCAAAGAAGTCAACACTTGCATTTCCTCTCCAAGTCTGCCTGTGACCATTGCCCCATTTGTAAATGGTATTTGTTATATGTTCCCAATAAGCCAATGAAGCTGTCTTTGGTGTTCAGTAGTGTCAAGCACAAACACTGTTTTTACAGCACAAAATTTCATATTTCCGTCCTATTTTTTTTTCAGGGAGCCTTGACCCATTTACATATTTACATCAGTTACGCTTTCCTCATTGACAACCGCTTCTAGTCCCATTGGTTAATAGTGTAAATTCACTTGATTTGTTTGACATTAGTGTCATAGATGATTGTCTCATTTGTCAACAATTTCAAGCACCCTTGCCACATTTGTTCATGGCATCAGTTATGCTTGCCACATTGACCAAGGGTGCTTATCTATTGATCAGTTAAGTCTGTAACACTTGCCTCATTGGTCAATAATGCAAGGAACCTGTTCTTTTGTTGATCAGTGTGATCAGTTATGCTTACCTCGTTGTTAAATTACGTCAATGATACTTGACTCATTGCTCAAGAAAGCCAATGACCATATGGTTCCATTGGTCAGTGGAATTGGTTACGCTTGTCCCATTGGTTACTAGTGTCAGTGACATTTGCATTGTTAGTTATTAGTGATAAGGATTATTGCCTCATTGGTCAATAATGATAAGGACCATTGCCCCACTGGTCTATGGCAACAGTTATGCTTGCCTGATTGACCAATGGTGCATGTTGTACATTAATTAAGGTAAAAATGTTTACAGTTCCTCATCAGCCAGGTGAGCATTATGGCCCTTTACTAAAGTAGTCTTCACACAATGCTGTTCCAGGTGATCGCTATAGGCTCCTTGTTTATCATAACTCTGTTAAATTATATTCATTATCTCAAATCCACTCAGCTGATTAATGTCAAGACAACTAATGTCCTTTTTATGTTTAACATCATTTCACTGTGGTAACCTTTTAATCCTCGAATTTGTTCAATAAGATTTTAATTTTCTCAGAAAATCCCGATTTGCAGACCAAGCGCAGACTATTTTTGACAATTTACCACTGGAATGACTTGCTTGGTTATCGAGCCAGTCATTCCAGCAGTAAATTGTCAAAAATAGTCTTCCCTTGGTCTGCAAATGGACATTTCTGAAGACCACTGCAGGTGTTTTTGGCCGAAATGAGTGTTAAAGTTTTAAATATGTATAATATTGCTGTCTGCTCATGTTAGTTTATGTGACTCCCCATAATTGACAATCAGGATAAATCAGTCAATGGATGAATTCACTGTTAGCTATGTCCCACCCATCTACCTGAACCTCAATTTCCAGAAAACTATACACGTAAGCTGTTGAATATTTTGAAACTAATTTGACTGGGTGCACCAGATTGAAAATATTCAACAAAATCTGTATTAAATAGTACACACAATTCGTACAATGAAGACTTAAAAGTTCCTGACGGACTTAGCTATGTCAGTCATTATGTAGTTAATTGTGACGTCAGAACACACGTGTCATGC